>PVKZ01003083.1:0-160791 GCA_004027375.1 Macroglossus sobrinus
TTTCATCATTAAGTATAATGTTGCTGAGCTTTTGTCATAGGCCTTTATTGTGTTAAAGTACTTTCCTTCTGTACCGATTTTGTTAATTGTTTTGATCATAAATGGATGCTGTATCTTGTCGAAGGCTTTTTCTGCATCTATTGATATGAGCATAGGATTCTTATTTTTTAAGTTGTTTATGTGGTGTATCACATTAATCGATATGCATATGTTGAATGATGCCTGTGACCCTGGGATGAAATCCACTTGATCATGGTGTACAATCTTTTTAATATGTTGCTGTATTTCATTCGCCAGTGTCCTATTTAGAATTTTTTCATCTGTGTTCATGAGAGAGATTGGTCTGTAGTTTTCTTTTTTGATGTTATCTTTACCAGGTTTTGGTATCAGGGTAATATTGGCCTCATAAAATGTGTTAGAAAGTATAGCAACCTCTTTGAACTTTTTAGAAGAGTTTGAGGGGAAAAGGTACTATTTGGTTCTTTTTGGACATTTCAATCTCCTTGCTCTGCTCATCTAGTTGTTTTTTCAATTCCTGAAATTGTTGATATGAATTGTTTTGGATCTCATTGAGTTTTTTCAGAAGTACTGTCCTGAATTCCCTGTAATTTGAGTCGCATATTTCTATGTCTATAAGCATATTTTCTGGAGATTTTTCCTCTTTCTTTTTGAGATGCCTTGTCACCTTGGTTGTTCATGGTGTTTAATGGACTATTTATGTGTCTGAGCATTAATGGAAATGTATTTTGCTTTTTATCCAGAAAGAAGATTTATTATATAAAGGTCTCTCTTTAGCTCATTGCAAATAAGTCGCTTTTCTTTTGGTTTACAATAGGTGGCATCTAAGCTTCTTTGATACTTTCTTTATATAAAGCCTTTATATTGCCTTTTTTTCCTTACAAATGTTTATTAGCAGTCACTACTATCAGTATCATTCCCTTTCAGTGTTAGCAACAATTTCAGTAGCTTTTACTCAGATTGCCCTGGGGCTCCACAGTGATCAGTCCTGGAGAATATGGGTGGAAGGGCCCTCTGGATTGAGTGTTGGGGGCTGCAGCTCAGCCTCGATTTTATAACTGCAAGCTGGTAAAAATCAAGTGTTGTTTCTCTGCCATCCTGTTCCTCTTCTTTCTGCCTTGGTGACTGGATCCTGCTGCTGGCCAGTCATGTGGAGCTCACAAGTCTCCAGGCAGGTCTGTTCAGAGAACTCGTTGTAACTTCTCTCCTTCCCCTCCTCCCTCAGGTAGCTCCAGCCTCTGAGAGAGACAGGTTTCTTTATTTCTCCCAGTCCACCACCTGACACCCAGAGTTCTGACCTGTGGTAGCTCTTATGCGTAGATCCCATGCTCAGATGTGCTGGTGTGCATTTTGGGTGTTTTTTGTTGAGTTTAAATGTTTAGCTTATTGTTATTTCAAGGGAAAAGATCTGGGGATGTCTCTCACTCTGCCATGTTTCTCCAAACTCCCCCAAACAGGCTTTTAAACAAATGCTAGAAGATACAAAGTAGGACTTAGTGATTTTACTTCTGGATATTTATCCAAAGAAACCCAAAACACTGATTGAAAGAGACATAAGAATTTATATATTCGTTACATCATTTTTTTTTACAGTAGCCATGATATGGAAGTAATCTGGGTGTTCGTCAATAGATGACTGGATAAAGGAGAAATGTTACATATATTTAATGGAACATTACTCAGCCATAAAAAGTAATAATGAAATCTTGACATCTTTAACAACATGGATGGATCTAGAGGGTATTATGCTGAATGAAATGCATCTGACACAGAGAGTCAAATACCATATGATTTCACTTATATGTGGAATCTAACAAATAAAATATACAAAAAGCCCTCCCCCTCTCCTGGAGCTAGCTGAAAAAGGGGCAGGAAAAAATGGTCATCTCTGTTTCTCCTTGATAAGGGTTTAACTGCATATATTCCTTGCTGCAGCCCAAGGGTCCAGCTTCAAATCAGCCTGCGTCTAGATCCCAGCTGACTGCGATGTTCCCAGGAGACTGAAAAAGCCAGTAGGCACTGTCCTTGCCTTCTACCTTCGGCTTGCTACAACAATGAAACCATGTGCCCATCTTCTCCCTCAAGGAGTTTGTCCATACACCTAGTGCCCCAACTTTTACAGCTGCCACCTGAGGGACAGGCCCCCAAATTACCTAGCTCTGAGAGTCAATGAGACTTGATATTTGTGAGTCACTCAGGACCACATTAAAGAAAGACACAGTTTTTAAAATTGGTTTATGAACACTTCCCATAATTATTGCCCCTGGGCTCATTGCAGATGCAAGAAACAAAATTGCCCATCTCCCACTTTCTCCCTGGAAGGAATTTAATTATATACATTCTTAGCTATAACTCAAGAATCCAACTCTAATCAGCTTGTATCTGGGTGCTGAGTGGGATCATCCCAGGGGTCTGAATGAGCTCCTGGGAACTTATTTTTCTTTCTCCTTTGGGTTTGCTCCAAAAATGAAACAAAGTCTCCAGCTTCTCCCTGGACAGAACTTATCCACACATCTAACACCCTAACATTTATGGCTGTCACCTGAGGGATGGGTATCCAAATCACCTAGCTCTGAGACCTGACAGTGCTCAGTGTTTGTAATTCCTCTGGAACCACATCAAACTAAGAGACAGTTTTATACAGAAGTACAAAGTCTTCCTATGCCTATCCGCTTGGGCTCAGCACAGAGAGAACAGGCAGAAAAGCAAAACTCCTAATTTTTCTCTGGAACACATTTGACTGAATCTTTTTTATAGATTCTGCCTGAGAGATTGTGCTTCTCATTAATCTGCACTTAGTTTTTGAAGGGGCACATAATTAGTAATCATCTGGGAGCCTGAATGGGTACATGGAAACTCCCTGAATCATCTTCCCCCAGCTTGTCTCAGTGATAAAACCAAGTTAACCACTTGGTTTTATCACAGTTTGTCTGCACATCTGCAAAAACTGCTCAACAAAATGCTAGCACCTAATTCAACAGCACATTAAAAGAATCATATACCATAAGTGGGGTTTATCCCTGGGATATAAGAATGGTTCAATATATGCAAATAAATCAATGTGATACACTACAATAATAGAATGGAAAACAAATCCATATGATAATCTCAATAGATGCAGAACATTTGAAAAAATTCAACATCCTTTTATGATAAAAACTCTCAACAAATTAGGTATAGAAGGAATGTACTGCAACCTAATAAAAGTTACATATGATAAGCCCATAGCTAACATCATAATGGTGAACAGCTGAAAGATTTTCTTCTAAGATCAAGAATAAGACAATGGTGGCCACTGTCACCATTCCTATTCAACATAATACTGGAAGTCCTGGTCAGAGAAATTAGGCAAGAAAAAGAAAGAAAATGCATCCAAATCAGAAAAAAATAAGTAAAATTGTCTCTGTCCACAAGTGATATGATTGTATCTATAGATTTCCTAAAGAATACCCCCAAACTGTTATAATAAACCTGTTCAGTAAAATTGCAGGATACAAAACATATACATAAAATTCATCTGTGTTTCTATCCACTAACAGCAAACTATCTGAAATAGAAATTTAAAAATTCCCATTTAAATAACATCAAAAGGAATAAAATACAGAGGAATAAATTTAACCATAGAAATAAATGATCTGTACCCTGTAAACTATAAGACATCCATGAAAAAAATTTGAAGAAAACAGAAATAAATAGAAATAAATTCTATGTTCATGGATCACAAAACTTAATACTGTTAAAATGTCCATACTACTCAAAGCAGTCTACAAATTCAATGCAATACTTATCAAAATTCCAATGATATTTTTCAGAGAAAAAGGAAAAAAAACCCCTAAACCTCGTATGGAACTACAAAAGACCCTGAATGACCAAAGCAATTCTGAGAAATAAAAACAAATCTGGAGACATCACACTTCCTGATTTCAAACTATACTACAAAGCTACAGTAATCAAAACAGTGTGGTACTGGCATAAAAATTGACACATAGACCAAAGGAACAGAATAAAGAGCCAATAAATTAACTCACACATATATGGTCAACTGATCTTTGACAAGGGAACCATGAATACACAATGGGGAAAAGATAATCTCTTCAATGAATGGTGCTGGGGAAACTGGATATTCACATGCAAAAGAATGAAATTGGTTCATTATCTTATACCATACATAAAAATCAACTCAAAAGATTAAAGACTTAAATGTAAGACCTGAAACTCTTATACTCCTAGAAGAAAAAATATGGATAAAGCTTTTTTGACATTATTCTTGGCAGTGAGTTTTTGGCTGTAACACCAGATAGATAAGCAACAAAAGAAAAATAACATGCGGGACTACATCAACTAAAATGCTTTTGCACAGAAAAAGAAATAATCAAAAACATGAAAAGGCAACCAACAGAATGGGGAAAATTACAAAGTACATATCTGATAAGAGATTAATATCCAAAATATATAAGAAACTACTATGACAGTAGCAAAAAAAAAAAAAGAAAAAATATTAGGAGGAGATAAAAAATGGCGTAGATGATAGATATTCTATACATCCTTCTGGCAATAAAATCAAAATTATAATAGAAACAAAGAGAAAACAGCAAGAAAAATTACCTAGAATCCAGATGAACAAGCCATATGAATAGAAAGAGAACTAAGAAATTACCATGAAACAACAGGAGGTAGGATGGGGCGAGTACACAAGGCTATTCGGCCCCAGCTGCTGAGTGGAACTGAGGCCATAGCAGCAGCAGCTGAAAACCATATCCTCGAGCAGATTTTTGTGGTGATGGGCATGCTAGCTCTGAGCACCAGCACCAGGCTAGCTATGCAGGGGGCACCAGGGACTTACAGGGGACACTGAGTTGTTGGAAAGAGGATCAAGGTGAGATTCACTATGAACAGAAGTGCCAGGGAGTATCCATTGTTCCTCTGTTAAACCTTCCCCCTTCCCAGTGCATGGATTCAGTGGAGCCATAGATGAGACATCATCAAATTGCATGATAGAACTTGCTCTGCCCAGAGGATTCCCTGAAACTTTGCCTCCCACAGCTTGAGGCACCACCCATGCCACAGCCAGGTATGTCCTTGAGGAATAAGGTGCTTCTTGATGAGCAGAACTGACTCACACTCCTGGTAGCTGGTCTCTGTTTCTGGTGTGGATTCTTGGGGTAACTATAAACACAGCATCTGTGGATTGCTTGCTGATTCTTAACAGGTGACCCTGGAGGGGTATAGGGTGGGGATAAATTCAGCCTGCAGCTGAACTCTTCTAATGGATTGTGCCTCTAGACATCTGCTTCACAAAGCCACACTAATAAGACCAGGAGACTTAGGAGCTTTGCTTAGTACTTAAAAACAGACACAGAAAGGCAGCCAAAATGGAAAGACAAAGAAGCAGAAACCATAGGAAAAAACAAAACAGGGATCCAGAAATAATGGAATCAAGCAATCTAACAGGTGCAGAGTTCAAAACAGTGGTTATAAAGATGCTGAATGAACTTAAGAGGAGTGTAGACGGATTCAATGAGAACTTTAACAAAGAGATAAAAAGCATAAAAAATGGAAATGGGAATTATAAAAAAGAACCAGTTAGAAATAAAGATCACATCTGAAATGAAAATATGTTAAATGGAATAAACAGAGGAAATAAATAAGAGGATCAAATGACCTATATAGCAAATGGGAAAGCCAAGAACACTCAATCAGAATGGCAAGAAAAAAGAAGCCAAGACTATAATAATAACTTAAGGAGCCTAAGGTACACTATTAAAAGTAAAAATATCTGTGTCATAGGGGTACTGGAAAACAAACAAACAAACAAACAAACAAAAAACAAGACGTTGAAGAGCTATTTGAAGAAATAATGATAGAAAACTTTCCTAACCTGGTAAAGAAAATAGACATACAACCCCAGGAAGCTCAGAGAGTTCCCCAAACCAGAAACCCAAAGGGGCCCACACCAAGATACAACATAATTAAAATGCCAATTTTAAATACAAAGAAAGGACCTTAAAAACAGCAAGAGAAAAGCAGTTAGTTACCTACAAGGGAGCACCCATAAGAATAGCAACTGATTTCTCAAAAGAAACTGTGAAGGACAGAAGGGTTTAGCACAAAATATTGAAAGTGATGAAGACCCAGGATCTACAGCTAAGAATATTTTATCCAGCAAAGCTGCCATTTAGAGTCGAAGGACAGATAAAGAGCTTCCCAGACAAAAATAAGGTAAAGAAATTTGTCATCACTAAGCCAGTATTACAGGAAATGTCGGAGGGACTTCTTTAAGAAGAAAAAGCATGTATTAAAAACAGGAATAAAGAATGGTGATAACTACATTTCTATCAACAATTTCCTCAAATGGAAAAGAATTATGTGCTCCAACCAAAAGATAGGGTGGCTGCATGGATAAGAAAACAAGACCCCTACATATTCTGCCAACATGAGACTTCTGATTAAAAGACAAACACAGACTAAAAGGAAGGGGATGGAAAAATATATTGCATTGGTGGACCTAGAAGGTATTGCGCTGAATGAAATTAGTCAGATAGAGAAAGACAAATACTACAACTGATTGTTCATGGGGGGGATATTGTGAGGAGTGTAAGGGGAGTCCAGAAGCACCCACAATTTGCTTTCCTTAGGGTTCTTTCTGGCCCCCCACATGGCCCTACCCAAGTGGCAGACAGCTTGGGTGGGACCCCAGAGCCAAGAGCAGTGAGGAACCTGAATCCTTATCCCACTGTGTCCAGCAAGTAGGAGCTCAGCCACAATGGTGGAGCTGCAGAAGTTGCAGATCATGGAGGAGAAGCTGCTATTGCCAGGGAGGCTGAGAATCATTCTGTGGAAATGACTTATGGCTCTGTCTTTTTCACTGTATATGACAGCCCCAAACCCAAAAGGCCAGTGATCTACACCTACCATGATGTGGGACTCAACTACAAATCTTGCTTCCAGCCACTGTTTCAACTTGGAGATATACAGGAAATCATTCAGAACTTTGTGCAGGTTCATGTGGATGCCCCTGGGATGGAGAAAGGTTCTCCTGTGTTTCTTGTGGGATATCAATATTCATCTCTAGACCATCTTTTAGGTGTGATCCTGTATATCCTGCAGTATTTAAATTACTCCACAATAATTGCAATTGGTGTTGGAGCTGGAGCCTACAACCTATTGTGATATGCCTTTACCTTATCAGGATATATTTGAGGGGTTTGTCCTTGTCAACATTGACCCCAATGTCAAGAGCTGGATGAACTGGGCAGTCCAAAAACTAACAGGCCTTACCTATTCCTTTCCAGAGATGATCCTTGGACATCTTTTCTACAAGGAAGAGCTGTCTGGAAATTCTAAGTTGATACAAAGTATAGAAATATTATCACACATGCACACAACCTGGAGAACATTGAATTATACTAGAACAGCTAAAACACTAGTTGAGATGTTTTGCTTTTTAACTTAATTTTGCATATGTATATGCAGAGTTATATATGTATATAATTTTATTAATTTCAAGTATACAGTATATTGGTTAGACATTTACATAGTTTATAAAATGATCCTCCAATTGTTCTTTCTCTCCACTGGCTCTCCACTTAGCCAATACATTAATGCTAACTGAATTTTCTATGCTGTGCTCCCCATCCTCATGACCATCTATCAACTACTAATGTGTACTTCTTTAACCCTTCACCTCATTCTCCCAGCCCCATAATCCACACTCCCTTCTGTCCATCACCAGATTGTCCTCTATATTTGTGTCTGTTTTTGATTAATCTGTTCTTTATGTTCTTTAGATTCCTGATATAAGTGAAATCATATGGTATTTATCTTTCTCTGACTTATTTCACTCAGCATAATAACATCTAGGTCCATCCATGTCATTGCAAATGGTAGGATTTCATTTTGTAATGGCTGAGTAACATTCCATTGTATATAAGAAACATAACTTCTTTATCCAATCATCTGTGGATGAGCATTTAGGTTGCTTCCATATTTTGGCTATTGTAAATTGTACTGCCATGAACATTAGGTGCATAGATCTTTACAAATTATTATTTTGGTTTTCTTTGGATAAATATCCAGAAGTACAATCGCTGGGTCAAAAGGTATATCCAGTTTTGATCTTTTGAGAAACCTCCAGACTGTTTCCATAGTGATTGTACCAATTTGCAATCACACCAACAGTGTATGAGACTTCCTTTTATTCCACATCTTCGTCAACATGTGTTGGTCTCTGATTTATCGATGATAGCCATTCCAAAAAGGTGTGAATTGATACTTAATTGTGGTTTGTAATTTGCATTTCGCATGATTAGTGACCTTGAGCATCTTTTCATATGTCTTATGGCCATCTGTATTTCCTTTTGGGAAAAGTATCTGTTCAGGTCTTCTGCCCATTTTTTAATTGGATTGTTTGCTTTTTGTTGTTGAGTTGTATGAGTTCTTTATATATATATATATATATATATATATATATATATATATACACATATATATATATATATGATATTAACCTCTTATCAGATGTATCATTAGTGAATATCTTCTCTCAATTAGTCAGTTGCCTTTTTGTTTTGTTGATGGTTTCCTTTTCTGTACAAAGCTTTTTAGTTGGTGTAGTCCAATTTATTTATTTTTTCTTTTGTTTCCCTTGCTTGAGGAGATATAGCTGAAATTACTGTTAGCAAAATCAGAGTTTACTACTTATGTTTCCTTTTAGAAGTTTTATAGATTTGGGTCTCACATTTAAGTCTTTACTCCATTTTGAGTCTATTGTGTATGTTATAAGAAGGTGGTCCAGTTTCTAATTTTTTGCATGTATCTGTCCAATTTTCTCAACACCGTTTATCAAAGAGACTGTCATTACTCCATTGTATATTCTTCCCTCCTTGTCATATATTAAGTGAAGGTATAATTGTGGATATATTTCTGGACCTTCATTCTATTCCATTGATTGATGTATCTTTTTTTTATGCTGGGACCATGCTGTTTTGATTACTGTGGCCTTATAGTATAGTTTGATATCAAGTAGTGTGATACCTCTAACTTTGTCCTTCTTTCTCAAGATTGCTGTAGTTATTCGGAGCCTTTTATAATTCCATATAAGTTTTAGGATTATTTGTTCTAGCTCTCTGAAAAATGCCATTGGTATTTTGAAGAGGATTGCATTGAATCTATAGGTTGTGCTTGGTAGCATGATCATTTTAACAATGTTGATTCTTCCTATCCATGAGCATGGTATATGTTTCCATTTATTTGTATCTTCCTCAATTTCTTTTTCCAATGACTTATAATTTTCTGAAAACAGGTCTCTTACTTCCTTGGTTAATTTGATTCTCAGGTACTTTATTGTTTCAATGCAAATGTAAGAGAGATTGTTTTCTTAACTTCTCTTTCTGAAAACTCATCATTGCTGTATAAAAATGCCACAGACTTCTGAATATTTACTTTGTAATCTGCTACTTTACTGAATTCATCCATCAGTTCTAAGAGTTTTTTGGTGGAATCTTTAGGGTTCTCTATATATAGTATCACGTCATCAACAAATAACAAGAGTTTCTCTTCTTTCTTTCCAATTTGGATATCTTTGATTTCTCTTTTTTGTCTTATCGCTGTGGCTAAGACTTCCAATATAATGTTGAAGAGGAGTGGTGAAAGTGGGCATCCTTGTCTTGTTCCTGATCTTAAGGAAAATGCTTTTAGCCTTTCCCCATTGAGTATGATGTTAGCTGTAGGTTTGCCATACATGACCTTTATTATGTTGAGGTATGTTCCCTCTATTCCCACATTGCTGAAAGTTTTTTTTATGATAAGTGGATTCTGGATTCTGTCTAATGCTTTTTCTGTA
Organism: Macroglossus sobrinus; assembly: GCA_004027375.1. Taxonomy (NCBI): domain Eukaryota; kingdom Metazoa; phylum Chordata; class Mammalia; order Chiroptera; family Pteropodidae; genus Macroglossus; species Macroglossus sobrinus. The sequence continues at coordinate 9,860 of PVKZ01003083.1, forward strand.
TCTATTGATATGATCATATGGTTTTTATCCTTCGATTTGTTAATGTGGTGTATCACATTATTTGATTTGCAGATATTGTACCAACTTTGCATCCCAGGAATAAATCCAACTTAATTATGGTGTGTGATATTTTTTAATGTATTGCTGAATTCTGTCTGCTAATATTTTGTTGAAGATTTTGGCAACAATGCTCATAAGAGTTATCAGCCTATAATGTTCTTTTTTTGTAATGTCTTTGTCTGGTTTTGGAATCAAGGTAATGGTGGCCTCATAAAAAAAGTTAGAGAGCCTCCCCTCTTCTTAAATTCTTTGGAATAGTTTGAGAAGAATATGTGTTAATAATTCTTAGAATGTTTGGTAAAATTTGCCTATGAAGCCATCTGGTCCAGGACTTCTGTTTTGGGGGCAGTTTTTGATTACCTCTATTTTCTTGGTGGTAATTGGTCAGTTCAGATTTTCTGTTTCTTCTTAACTCAGTGTTGTAAAATTGATGTTTCTAGGGATGTGTCCATTTCTTCTTGTTGGCATATAATTGCTTAAAAATTTTTCTTATGATCCATTGTATTTCTGTGGCGTCAGTGGTTATTTCTTCTTTTTTATCTCTGTTTTTATTTATTTGAGTTCTCTCTTTGTTCCTTGATGAGTTTTTCTAAGGGTCTGTCAATTTTGTTTATCCTTTCAAAGAACCAGCTCTTGCTGGTATTGCTATGAATTTCCCTCTTAGGATGCTTTCACTGTGTCCCATAGATTTTGAGTCATTGTGTTTTCATTTTCATTTATCTCTAGGTATCTTTTGATTTCTTCCTTGATCTCATTGATTACCCATTACTTGTTTAGCAGCATGTAATTTAGCTTCCATGTGTTTGTGTGTTTTCTAGGTTTTTTCTTGTAGTTGATTTCTAGTTTTATACTGTGGTAATTGGAGAAGACAGGTGATGATTTTAATCTTAAATTTATTGAGAGTTGTTTTGTGTCCTAACATATATAGTCTATCCAAAAAAATGTTTGAGACATGGTTTTGAGTGTGGAAATGATATCACCCTCAAGTGCCCCGTGATGCTGTTGGTAGGAAACCAAGCACCCCATGAGATGCAGTGGTGGAATATAACTCAAAACTGGACCCCACCCAGACCTTTCTTCAAGATGTTCAATTCTAGAGGTCAGTCCCAAGTGACTCAGCCAAGCAAGGTAACTTTGGCCATCAAGCACTCCCTGCAAGGCATTGGCTACATGGCCTCAATCTATGTGACTTGCCTATACTATTCTCATATAGCCTTTCTGACTAGGGCAACATCCATTGATGGCAACTAGTCTTACTCTCATACTCCATCCCTTAGGCATGAGACTGGGAATATCCCTACAGGATTCCTTGGGCACACCATGGAAGTCTCCTGTTGAATATCCCTTTTGGCCTGGTGTGAGACCCAGCCCTCAACTCCCCCAGCACTATTCTAGGAGGTATATAGGACACTGGGCCAGAGTAAGCAAGGAAAGCTGGGAAGATCACGTGTGAAGATGAATTTGATCTTTAATTGCTACCCTAATCTTGACGTCTAACCTGTGATTTCCACAAGCTCCAGGGAGAGACATCCTAATATCTCTTAGGTACTCATACCACTAGGTCTTCTCTCTCCCTCATTCTAATGTTAAGGCAGAGAGGGCATGCATCCCCTCTCCCTAAACTAGGTATCCATAGATAAAGAATAAAGGGTTGTTGTAGTTGTCTATAGTGTATCCCTCAGACTCTCTATACTTATACTATTGTAAGGGTAGGGTACTTGGGATTGGGGTTCCATTCACCAATGTGGATATGGTTCCTACTAAACCCTTCAAATATTTGAAAAGTATTGGACTAAATGAATGAGGCAGGGGAGGCTTGCTGGTGGGTTAGTGGTCCTCAGGTTGTGATAGAAACATACAGTGTATAAATGGAAGTTGGAATGGGAGGTGGTGGGCAATGAACAAGTTTGAAGGAAGGCTTGGAGGTGGGACAATAAGAAGGGGCCTGGGGCCATTGACTGTACTACATTTGGTTGATGTCTAGACAGTGCATGCCCAGAGTGGGAGGGTGGGGGATCCAGGCTGGGGTTAGGTTGCTTTGAGCTTGGAAAGGGCTACCTTGGGGCTCTGACCATAAAGTGTGAAAAGTATGCTGTCTCCCACAGTTTCCATAGAGAAATCTGCAAAACAAGCAAACAAAACCCCCAAAATGTGTATTTGTACAATAGAATATATTCAGCTTTGAAAAAGGAAATCTGGTCATTTGCAATGACATTGATGAACCCCAAGAACATTATGCTGAGTGGAATATACCAGACAGATAAAGATAAATACTACATAACCTTGCTTACATGTGGAATAAAAAAACCTCCAACTATTAGAGAGTGAAACAATTGTTTCCAGGGGTTAGGATTTGAGAGTAATTAAGACACGTTGATCAAAGTGTAAAAATTTTAGATCAGGAATGGCTGTCTACTATCACCACTAGTATTCCATCTACTATTGGATGTCCTCACTAGAGCAAACAGGCAAGAGAAAAAATAAAAAGCATCCAAATAGGAAATGAGAAAGTTAAACTGTCAATTTTTCCAGATGACATGATTCTCTATATAGAAAACTCTATATAGAAGACTCTATGAAAAAACTATCAGAAATAATAAACAAATACAGTAAAATTTCAGAATACAAAAACAATGTTAAAAATCCATAATGTTCTTATATTCTAATAATGAATTTTCAGAAAAGAACTTATCTTGCAATTACAAAAAAAAAAGAATAAAATATCTAGGAATAAACCTAACAAACCATGTGAAGTATGTATATACTGAGAACCATAAGGCTTTATTAAAATAAATTAAAGGAGACACAAATAAATGGAAAGATATTCCATGTTCATGGAATAGAAGAATCAACATAGCTAAAATGACTATATTACCTAAAGCATTATACAGATTTAATGTAATCTCCATCAAAATCTTATCTGAAATTTTTAAAGAAAAAAAATTATCAGATTTGTATGAAACCACAAAAGACCCCGAATAGCTAAAACAATCTTAAGAAAAAAGAACAAGGCTAGAGGTATCACCCTGCCTGGCTTCAAATTATACTACAAAGCATCAATAATCAAAATGGCATGGCATTTGTAATAACATAGATGAACCTCTAGATAATCATGCTAAGCAAAATAAGCCAGACAGAAAAAGTTGAAAATCACATATCATTTATATGTGCAATATAAACCTAAAAGCAACAAATGAGCAGAACAAACAGAGGATCATGGACATAGACTATAGGCTAATGGTTACCAGAGGACTATAGACTAGTGGTTACTAGTGGGTTGGGGGAGGAGTTGGGAGGTAGACGGGGTAAAGGGGATAAAATATAGGATTTAGGGGGAGAGTGAAGTGAGTAAAGGGGATCAAATATATGGTAGTTGAAAGAAACTGGACTTTAGGTGGTAAACACATAATAGATATACAGATGTCAAATAATAATGTACACCTGAAAATTATATAATTGTATTAACCAATGAGATAAAAATGGCATGGTATTGGCAGAAAAACACACATAACAATGGAACAGAATTGGGAGTCCAGAAATAAATCCCTGCATATTTGGGCAAATAAGTTTTGACAAAGGAGCCAAAAACATACAGTGGAGAAAAAAGGTCTCTTCAATAAATGGTGCTGGGAAAACTGGAAAGCCAACTGCAAAAGAATGAAACTAGACTGTTGTCTATCACCACACACCAAAATTAACTCAAAATGGATTAAGAATCTGAATATAAGACCTGAAACAATAAAATACATAGAAGAAAATATAGGAACTAAACTCAAGGACCCTACATTTAAAGAGGGTTTTAGGGATTTGACCTCAGAAGCAAAGCAAGTAAAAGCTAAAATAAATGAATGGCACTACATCAAAACAGAACAGAAGCCAGCAACAGAAACCATCAACAAGACAAAGAGGCAACCATCTGAATGGGAGAATATATTTGCAAACAATACCTTCAATAAGGGCCTAACTATCCAAAATACATAAAGAATTCATACAAGTCACAATTAAAACCAAACAACCCAATTAATAAATGGGCAAGGACCTGAGCAGACACTTCTCCCAAGAAGACATACCAATGGCCAACATACATATGAAAAGATTCTCAACTTCACTAACTATTAGGGAAATGCAAATCGAAACCACAATGAGATACCACTTTACACCTGTTAGAATGACTATCATCAACAGTACAAGTAATAACAATAATTGGAGAGTTTATAGGCAAAAAGGAACCCTCATACACTGCTGGTGGGAATATAAATTGGTACAGCCACTATAAAAAACAGTATGAAGGTTCCTTAAAATACTAAGAATAAGATTACTATATGACCCAGCAATCCTTCTTTAGGGTATTTACCCCCAAAGACTTGAAAACATTTATCTGAAAAGTTATATACATGCCAATGTTCATAGCAGCATTATTCACAGTGGCCAGGACGTGGAGACAACCAAAGTGTCCTTCCATATATGTTTGGAAAAAGAAAATATAGTAAATAAAATAAATGCATAAAACAATAATTAAACATATGCATTATTGGGTCTGTATTGTATAAAGATGTAATTTGTAACAATAACAGCATGCAGAAGTAGAGATGAATGAAAATATATAAAAGTAGAGTCACTGTATAAGACTGAGGCTAAGATGATATTATATCAAACTGAGTTATTAAAATATTAAGATATTAATTATAATTGTCAAGGTTATGACTAACAAAATTACTAAAACATATATAAAGGGAAAGAAAAAAGGAATGGAAATTGTAGACTACAACAAATCAACTAACTACAAAAGAAGATGATAATCTAGGAATTTAGGAACAAAAAAGTCATATACATAGCAAATAACAAAATGCAGGTCTACCCCCGGTTGCTATGCACCTGGAGCATGGCTGCAAATTAGGGTCAAGAGCCGGATCACCACTGAGCCCAACGTCAAAGCCTTGAGGAGTCAAATCCATCAATAACTTCTGCATTGACATTTGGAGAAAAACAAAGACAACCTTTTTCTGTTCAAAGAGAACCTCAAATCTGACATATCTGGAGGCCAACACCAGACCACAGTGGAGGAATTCCTGACTGGTTCCAGTAGTGATACCCACAAAGGGTGGTTGCAACAAGTATAGAAAACTACTAGGGCAAATCCCACTCAGTGGGGTCAGCCTCCACACTACAACTCTTATCCTTAGAGACTAGACAATTCCCACAATTAGTCAGCCTGAATGTTAATCCCACCCACTGATCTACTAACGACAATAAAGACTTGGTGACAACAGAAGATCACACATAATCCACACAAAGTTCTCCTCCATAGCTTCTGGCACAAGGGATCAGGGAGATTGCGCCACTAGACAATATAGGACACTTTCCACATTAGGCTATCTGGCCAAGTCTGAGAGATGAAACAAATATTCCTGACATATCAAAAAGATCACAGAGAGGCTAATATAATGAGAAAACAAAGAAACATGATGCAAATGAAACAAGAGGAAATTCCAGGAAATAAGCTAAATGAAATTAGGGTAAGAAACCTACCAGAGTCAGAGTTCAAAATAATAGTTATAAGAATGCTCAACAAATTTATGAGGAGAATGGATAAGCACAATAAAAAAGTACATAGGAATGTGGTTCCATAGTGTAATGGTTAGCACATCTGCTTTTTATGCAGATGGTCCTGGGTTCGTACCCCAGTGGAGCCATGGTCCATGGTCTATGAACATGCCACCCTGAACAAGCCTGATGTCTGATCTCAGAAGCTAAGTAGGGTTGGGCCTGGTTAGTACTTGGATGGAAGACCATCTAGAAAGACTAGGTGCTGTAGACATAAATAATAATAAATAATAATAAATAATAAAAATAATAAAATTAATTTAAAAAGGACATAGAAACTATAAAAAAGAACCAGACAGAAATGAGGAATATGATAATGGAAATGAAGAATACACTAGAAGGATTCAACAGTAGATTGGATGAAGCAGAAGATCGAATCAGCAAATTGGAGGACAAGGTAACTGAATACACCCAATCAGAACAACAACAACAAAAATAATTTAAAAAAATGAGGATAGTTTAAGAGACCTCTGGGACAACATGAAGCATAAAAATATCCGCATAATAGGAGTACCTAAAAAGTAAGAGAGAGCAAACTTCCCTAACCTGGCAAAAGAATTAGACATACAAGTTCAGGAAGCAAAAAGAGTTCCAAATAAGAGGAATTTAAACAGATCTATAGCAAGACACATTATAATTAAAATGCAAAAGATCAAAGACAAAGAGAGAATATTAAAAGCAGCAAGAGAAAGGAAGCTAGTTACTTACAAACATACTCCCACAAGAATGTCTGCTGACTTTTCAATGGAAACTTCGCAAGCCAGGAGGGAATGGCAAAAAATATTCAAAGTTATGAGAAACAAGAATCTACAACCACAGATACTCTACTGAGCAAGGCTTTCAATCAAAATGGAAGATGCAATAAAGAGCTTCCCAGACATAAAAAAAGCTTAAGAAATTCATCACCAACAAGCCAACATTACAAGAAATGTTAAAGGGTCTTCTGTAAAAACAGAAGAGTAAAAAAGAAAATAGAAATAACAAATATGAATATTAAAAGGACAGTAAGAATGTACCTATCAGTAAACATTAAATGTAAACGGATTAAATGCTCCAATTAAAAGACATAGAGTAACTAAATGGATAAGAAAACAAGGCCTATGCATATGCTGTCTACAAGAGACTCACTTCAGATCAAATGACACTCACAGACTGGAAGTAAAGGAATGGAAAAAGATATTTCACGCTAATGGAATTAAAAAAAAAAGCCAGGACAGCAATACTTATGTCAAATAAAATAGACTTTAAAACAAAGGCTATAATAAGAAATTTTAAAAAGGCATTACATAATAATAAAGGGATCAATAAATAAAGAGGACATAAACCTAGTAAACATACATACCCAGCATAGGAGCAGTTTCATACATAAAGCAATTAATGAACGACATAAAAGGAGAGGTCAATAGCAATACACTCATAGTAGGAGACTTTAACACCACATTGACACCAATGGACATATTTCTCAGGAAAGGAATGAACAAGGAAACAATGGGCCTAAAAGATACACTAGAAGAGATGGACTTAATAGATATTTTCAGAACATTTTACCCCAAAGCAGCAAAATATACATTCTTCTTAAGTGCACATGGAACATTTTCAAGGATAGACCACACATTATGACACAAATTAAATCTCAATAAATTTAAGAAGATTAAAATCATATCAACCATCTTTTCTGATCACAACGGTACAAAAATAGAAATCAACTACAAAAAAAACCCAGGAAAATACACAAATACATGGATGCTAAATAACATGCTACTAAACAATGAATGGGTTATCAATGAGATAAAGGAAGAAATCAAAAGATATCTAGAGATAAATGAAAATGAGAACACAACAACTCAAAATCTATGGGACTCAGTGAAAGCATCCTAAAAGGGAAATTCATAGCAATACAGTCCTACCTCAAGAAACAAGAAAAAAGAACTAGAAAAAGAACAGCAAACAAAACCCGAAGTGAATAGAAGGAGGGAAATAAAGAAGATAAGAGCAGAAATAAAAAACTAATACAAAACATTGATGAAACCAAGAGATGGTTCTTTGAAAGGATAAACAAAATTGACAACCCTTAGCCAAACTCATCAAGAAAAAAAGAGAGAGAGCTTAAACAAATAAAATCAGAAATGAAAGAGGAGAAATAACCACGGACTCCACAGAAATACACTGGATCATAAGAAAATACTACAAGCAATCATGCGCCAGCAAATTGGACAATCTAGAAGAAATGGGCATATTCCTAGAAACATACAATCTCCCAAGACTGAGTCAAGAAGAAACAGAAAATTTAATTGACTGATTACCACCAATGAAATAGAATCAATAATCAAAAACCTCCCAAAAAAACAAAGTCTTGGATCAGATAGCTTCATAGGCAAATTTTACCAAACATTCCAAGAATTATTAACACCTATTCTTCTCAAACTATTCTAAAAAAATCAAGAAGAGGGAAAGCTCTCTAACTCCTTTTATGAGGCCACCATTATCCTGATTCCCAAACTAGGCAAAGAAATTACAAAAAAAAAAAAAGAAAACTATAGGATGATATCTCTTATGAACATTGATGCAAAAATCTTCAACAAAATGTTAGCAAACCGAATTCAGCAACACATTAAAAATATCATACACCATGATCAAGTTAGATTTATTCCTGGGATACAAAGTTGGTTCAATCCGCAAATCAATCAATGTGATACACCACAATAACAAAGCGAAAGATAAAAACCATATGATCATATAAACAGATGCAGAAAAAGCATTCGACAAAATCCAGCATCCATTTATCATAAAAACTCTCAGCAAAGTGGGAATAGAGGGAACATACCTCAACATAATAAAGGTCATATATGACAAACCTACAGCTAACATCATACTCAACGGGGAAAGGCTAAAAGCGTTTTCCTTAAGATCATGAACAAGACAAGGATGCCCACTCTCACCACTCCTCTTCAATATTGTATTGGAAGTCTTAGCCACAGCAATAAGACAAGAAAAATAAATAAAAAATACCTGAATTGGAGAGGAAGAAGCAAAACTCTCATTATTTGCTGATGACATGATAGTATATATAGAGAACCCTAGAGATTCCACCAAAAATAATCTTAAACTGATCAATGAATTCAATAAATTAGCAGATTACAAAATAAATATTCAGAAGTTTGTGGCATTTTTATACAGCAATGATGAACTTTCAGAAAGAGAACTTAAGAAAATAATCCCTTTTACAATTGCATCAATAACAATAAAATACTTAAAAATCAAATCAACCAAGGAGGTAGAAGACCTGTTTTCAGAAAATTATAAGTTATTGAAAAAGGAAATTGAAGAAGATACAAATAAATGAAAACATATACCCTGTTCACGGGCAGGAAGAATCAACATTGTTAAAAAGGCCATACCACCCAAAGCAATCTATAGATTTGGTGCAATACCTATCAAAATACCAATGGCATTTTTCAGAGAGCTAAAACAAACAATCCTAAAATTTATAAAAAATCCTGAATAGCCAGGGGAACCATGAGAAAGAAGAATAAAGTTAGAGGTATCACACTACTTGATATCAAACTATACTACAGGGCTACAGTAATCAAAACAGCATGGCATAAAAACAGATACATTGATCAGTGGAACAGAATAGGGAGCCCAGAAATAAATCCACACCTATACACTCACTTAATATATGACAAAGGAGGTAAGGATATGTAATTCGGTAAAGATAGTCTCTTCAATAAATGATGTTGGGAAAATTGGACAGATACATGCAAAAAAATTTAGAACCTGGACCATCTTCTTACACCATATTCAAGAATAGACTCTAAATGGATTGAAGATTGAAACATAAGACCCAAAACCATAAAAGTTTTAGAAGAAATCATAGGCAGTATACTCTCTGATATTACTAATAGGAATTTCTTTTCAGATATATCTCCTCAGGCAAGAGAAATAAAAGAAAACAAAAATAAACCAATGTGACTACATCAAACTAAAATATTTTTGTACAGCAAAGGAAACCATAAACAAAACAAAAAGACAACTGACTATTTAGGAAAAGATATTAGCTAATGATACATCTGATAAGGGGTTAATATCCAAAAGTTATAAATTAGGTATACAACTGAACAACAAAAACAAGCAAACAATCCAATTAAAAAATGAGAAGACCTGAACAGATACTTCTTCAAAGAGGAAATACAGATGGCTAACAGACATATGAAAATATGGTCAAAGTCTCTAGTCATCGGAAAAAAATGCAAATTAAAACCACAATGAGATATCACCTCACAGCTGTCAGAATGGCTATCATCAATAAATTTTTTTAAAAACTGCAAGACTTAGCAAGGATGCAGAGAAAAGGGAACTCTTATACATCGTTGGTGGGATTGCAAATTGGTACAGACTCTATAGAAAACAGTATGGATGTTCCTCAAAAAATTAAAAATGGATATACCTTTTGACCCAGCAATTGCACTTCTGGGTATTTATCCAAAGAAAACCAAAACAATAATCTATAAAGATATATGCACGCCAATACTCATGGCAGCACAATTTACAATAGCCATGATATGAAAGTAACCTAAATTCCCATCAACAAACTACTGGATAAAAAAGTTATATCTCATATATATTACAATTGAATATTACTCAGCCATTAAAAAAATGAAATCCTACCATTTGCAATGATTTTGATGGATCTAGAGGTTATTATGCTGAGTGAAATAAGTTAGACAGAGAAAGTTAGATACCATATGATTTCACATATATGCAGTATCAAAGGAACAAATAGAAGAAATTAATCAAAAACAGACTCACAAATATAATGCACAATTTGGTGACAAAGGGAAGAGGGGTTAGGAGGCTGGGAGAATGGGGTGAAGGATTAAAGCATAAATTAGTAGTTGATAGTTGGGCACAGGGAGCATGGAAGAGGCAATGCAGTTAGCATTAATATGATGACTAAGTGGAGTGCCAGAGGAGGCAGGGAGCAATTGGGGGGAACCATTTTATGAACATTATAGATGTCTAACCAATGAACTGTATACTTGAAACTAATTTAAATTTAAAAAATTATTTAAAATAAATAAAATATCATTTAAAAGTGGAAAAAATGCAAGTAAGTCCTTTCTTATCAGCAATTACTTTACATGTTAATGGAATAACACTCTGATTAAAATGAATTAAAAATAAAAACATGATCTATCGATATGCTGTCTACAGGATACTCATTTCAGATCCAACGATACAAAGTGAGCATGTGGAAAAAGATATTCTATGCAAAGAATAGCCGAAAAAAAACATGGTGGTGGCACGCTAGTTTCAGGGAAAAAAATAGACTTTAATAAAAAACAAGTCACAAAAGACAAAGAAAGATGTTATGTATTGATAAAAGGATCATCTATGAGGAACAAATAGCAATTATAAACATATACATACCTAACAACAGAGTTCCAAAATATGAATCAAGAACTAAGAAACTTGAGATAGAAATAAATAATTTTACAATATTAGCTGTAGGCTTCAATACCCCACTTTCAATATTGAGTAGAACAACTACACAAAAGATAAAAAAGAAAACAAAGCACTTGAACAACCCTATAAACTGAAGAGAATTGACAGGTATATTCAAAATAGTCCTTCCAATAAGGAGACTGCACATTACTATCAGCTGTACATGAAAAGCTCTCCAGGATAGAAGATATATTGTCATAAATTTTAAGTGACTGAAATCATAAAAATATTTTTCAATCATAATGGAATGAAACTAGGAATCAATAACAGAACACATAGTGGACAATTCACAAATACATGAAAAAAAAAAACACACTCTTAAACAACCAATGAGTCAAAGAAGAAACCTCAAGGAAAATTAGAAAATATATTGAAACAACTGAAAAGAAAAATACAACATACCAAAACTTATGAAATGCAGTAAAAACAATACTCAGAGGAAGACTTATAACTTTGAACTCCTACATTTAAATGGGGAAAATATCTAAAATCAAATACCAATTGTACAACTTAAAGAACTAGAAAAAAGATCAGAAAGTGACAACAGAGAACTGGTGCAGTGACAGATGTCTCCAGATCTTTTTTCCTTGAAATAACAATAAGCTGAACAACTAAAACTCAAAAAATAACACCCAAACTGCACAAGCAGATCTGAGTGAGTGATCTGTGCATAAGAGCTTCCAGAGGTCAGAGCCCTAGGAGTCCAGTGATATATTGAGAGGTACAAAGAAGCTGCCTCTCACAGCCATGCTCCCTGCAGGAGGAGAAGAAAGAGAGAAGTTGCAGCCTATTCTCCAAACAACTTTGCCAAAGAAATCTGTGAGCACCATGCAGCGGAGCTCATGAATCAGGGCAGAAAGTGGTACAGGGACTAACGAAAGAGCAGCAACATTTGGTTCCTAGCAGCCATGGTTGCAAAGCACTAGGCTGAGACATGGAGATAGGGAAATAGCAGTAACCCCATCCACCAACCAGAAGGCATCCTCCACCCCCACCACATCTTCCCAAGGACAGAACACCACAAAGCCCAATGTGAATTTGAGCAAACGCTACCAAAATTGTCACCAACACTGACAGGGACAGAGACTGATGGTAGTGATTGATTTTGAATATAAGAAAAAAAAGTATTATTAAGTTTCAAAGCATGGATCCAAATGGCTTGGACGCCACCTACTGGAAATAAAAAGAAAAACACCTCTTTAGCAAACAGGCTAAGGAGAAAACTCTCAATACAATAAATCTTCCTTCTAAAAAAAAAAAAAGACAAGCAGACTACACTCCCCTCAATGCCAGGAAGAGAAATAGTCCATCAAACACCATGAACAACCAAGGTGACAGGGTAGCTCAGAAAGAAAGAGAAAATCTCCAGAAAATGAGCTTAAAGACATAGAGACATATGACTTAAATTACAGAGAATTCAGAATGATACTTCTAAAAAAACTCAGTGAGATCCAAAATAATTCAAATCAACAATTCTAGGAGTTAAGGTAAAAAAATAGATTGACAGAATGAGTGTTTTAGCAAAAAGATTAAAACCCTTAAAAAGAACCAAATAGAACTTCTGGAGATGAAGAACATACCAAGAGATGAAAAATGAAACAGAAAGCTTAGGAAATAAGCTGACTAAATGGAGGAAAGTATGAGTGATATCAAAGACAGGAATCTAGAAATAATTCAAAAGATGAAGAGAGATCAAAAAATGAATAATAATGAAAGATAAGTATAAGAATTAGCTGATACCATCAGGAAAGGAAACAGAATAATGGGCATGCTCAAAGGAGAAGAAAAGGAGCAGGGATTAGAAAGCATTTCCAGACAAATAGTTAATGAAAATTTCCCAAATCTAAGAAGTGAGCTAGAGCTTGGAATTCAAGGATTCAACAGAACACTCAATTAATCTCAAGAGACTCACTTCAGATTTAGATTAAAAGACATACACAAAATAAAAGGAAGGGGATGGAAAAGGATATTGCCTTGATGGACCTAGAGGATATTGTGCTGAATGATGTCAGATAAAGACAAATGTCACATGATTTTACTTACATGTGGAATCTAAAGAATAAATAACAACAAAACAAAAACAGGAAAAAAAACCATAGATACACAGAATATTGTGAGAGCCACTGAATGGGAAGAGGTTTGTAAGGGGATGGTAAAAAAGGGCAAAGAGTTTAAGAAGCACAAATGGAGAGTTACAAAATAGACATGGAGATTTAAAGTGTAACATAAGGAAAATAGTTAATAATGTAATAAACATGTAATGGTGAAGAGGGGTACTAGATTTAGTGGGGTGATCACTTTGTGAGTTATATAGATCTATAATCATTATGCCGTACAGCTGAAATGTATTATTGTATGCCAACTATAATTTTAAAAAACTCATCAAATTGTACAATGTAAAAAAAATTGATATCCACATGCAAAAGAATGAAATTTGACCCTTATCTCAGACCATAAACAAAAACTAACTCAAAATTGATTATACGCTTAAATGTAAGAGGTAAATCTACAAAAGTCTTAGAAGAAAACAGCAGTAAACCATGACTTTAGTTTTAGCAATGTTTTTTTTAATATGACACCAAAAGCACAGGCAATAAAAACAAAATCAAAGTAAACAAACAAATTAATTTTTTGTGTGCATCAAAGAACACTATCAAGGTGTGAAAGACAACCCATGAAATAAGAATTATTTTTAGATCATTTACCTAATAAAGGTTGATTATCAGAATATATAAAGAACAGTTAAAATTCAACAGAAAGACAAACCACCCAATTTAAAAATTAACAATAGTCTTGAATGAATATTCATCCAGATAAGAAATAGAAATGGCCAAGAAACACATGAAGATGCTCAATGAAATTAAGTATTAGAGAAAAGCAAGTCAAAACCATCATGAGAAATCACTTCACACATACTAGGATGGCCATGTATATACTCAAAATATTTGAAAACATGTTTTCAAATAAAAACATATACATAAATGTTTATAGAAGGACTATTCATAATAGTCAAAGGGTATAAACAACCCAAATTTCCATCAACGGATGAATGGATAAACAACTGCAGTATACTCATACAATAGAATATTATTCAGCCATAAAAAGGAATGATGTGTGGACACATGCTATTATATAGATGGACTTTGAAACCATTGTGCTAAGTGAATGCAGCCTGACACAAAAGATAACATATTATATAATGCCATTTACATATAATATCTAGAACTGGTACATTCATAAAGTTAGAAAGCAGATTAATGGTTGCCAGGTCTGATAGGAGGGGCAATGGAGTGTGACTGCTTGATGGGTTTCCAATTAGAGTAATAAAAAAAAAGTCTGGAATTTGATAATGATAATGGCTACACAACATTTTGAATTTACTTCATGCCACTGAACTGTTCACTTTAAAATGCTTAAAATGGTAAATTTTAGATTACATGTATTTTACCACAAGAAAAATGTTAAACATTATTTCTATAAAAGACATATTAATGAAAAGATCAGTTACAGACAACTAAAAATACTTGAAAATCTCATATCCAACAAAAGATATTCTATATTCAGAATATATTAATATCTCTCAATATTAATAGTTTGAAATATAAAAAAAAATTAAAAATGGCAAAGGATTTGAGCAGACACATCACCAAAGAGCATATAAAACTGGCAAATAAGCATATGGAAATATATCCAACATCATTAACCATAAGATAAATACAAATTAAAACAAGAACAAGATACCACTAAATGCCTATTAGAATGACTCAAATGAAAATCACTAATATCAAATGCTGGCAAAGATGCTAGGGAGTGAAACTCATACGTTGCTGGTGGGAATGCTTTTATATATTTGGTATAGCCACTCTGGAAAACAGTCTGGCAATTTCTTTCAAAGTTAAACACGCAGTTGCATATGTCCTAGTAATCTACATGTTTACATACAACCCTGTGTTTATAAAAGCTTTATTCATAATAGCCAAAAAAATTGAAACAACTCAAATGTTTGTAAGTGGGGGAATGGAAGAACAAACTGTAATGGGTACAACTATGCCATGGAATATTACTCAGGCATAAAAGAAACAATTGATACACACTAATGGGACAAATTTTAAAGACATTATAATTCCACTGATGTGACATTCTGGATTCTTGAAAAGGCAAAACTATAGAGACAGAGAATAGTCAGTGATTTCCAGTATTTAGGAGTAAGAGGCAGGTGTGACTATCAAGGGGATAACACAAGGGAGTTTTTGGAATAAAATTGTTCTAAGTCTTGATTGTAGTGATGGTTATATGAGTTATCTGTGTTAAAACTCACAGAACTGTCTACCAGAAAAGTCAATTTTACTGTATAACAATTCTAAATAAATTCAATTAGACTCAAAAACAAGAAAGAAAAAAAGAAAGCCTGTGCCTAGAATATTCCTCTTCTAGACATCAGTTTTGCTCAGGAAATTAATAAACCTGAAATATATGCTTCAGTCTTAAAAGAAAAATGGAAGGTAAAAAAATGGACTAACTTAAGCTAAAGGACAAGATAAATGTCTGTTTTTAAAAGGCTGAGATATTAGAAGATAGGCTAGACATATATGTGTGGGAAAATGAGACATTTATAAAGGAAAAAGGTATGCACCCAAGTCTAACTAGTGAGTCCATCATTGGGGAGAGACAAATCTTTATTCTTCAAAGTCCTGGTGGTTTCCTTCCTTCATTTTTACCTGGCAAGGTGAACTGAATTTGAAGGACTGAGCTGGCTTAAACAAAAAAACTAGAGGATGATACCTGCAGGGTTGGGGTACAAACACCCCAGTTGAGTCTAAGATACTCCTCAAAAATAATTCCTGGTCCAGGAAGTCTCATTGTTAAATTTTTTAAAAATCTACTCCCTTTTATCCAAGCCTATACACATGTCAACACACACACACACACACACACACACACACAACAGCAGAGTTTCCTCTACTAATGACTCTCAACTCTTGTGTGCTCAAACAAATCTTTCAATGGAAGAGATTTCATAATTATGGGGGCTCAGGGAGTCCTGTGAGTCCTGCTACTCCCTTGAGTATAAATTATATTCTCAATAAATCCTATCATAGCTACAATGTGTATGGCCAGAATAGGGAGACACCACTGAAAAGAAGGCAGTTGTAGGATATGATTAAAGAAAATCTGGACTGAACTGAGAGGTAAAGACAAGGAAATATGTCATCAAATATCCCAATAATTACTGGGTAAGTTTCAGGATTACAGAGATTTGAGAGCAACAAGTTAATTTTCTATATCTTGAAGATATATTTTATAAAATTTATGGGATTATGGCTTTAAGGAGACACAAGGCAAAGATGAACCATATTAAAGGGAATCCAGCCAGGACAATAATAGTACAGTTTTATTTATTTGTTTGTTTGTTTATATTATGGTGACATTTGTTACAAAATCCAATGTTTCAAGTGTACAATTCAATAGTAAGCTGTATATACATTGTTTGCGTGTTCACCACCAATATATTTCTTTGTCACCACATATTTGACCCCTTTTACCCCATTTACCACCCCTTTCCATCATACCCACTGGTAACCACTAGTGTACTGTCCAAGTCCATTAATCTGTTTGTCCTGTTTATTTGTTGCTTTTAGGCTTATATCCCATGTATAAATGATATTATGTGGTTTTCAACATTTTCTGTCTGGCTTATTCTGCTTACCATGATTATCTCAAGATCCATCTATGTTGTCCCAATGGCAGTATTCCATCTCTTCTTATACCTGAATAATACTCCATTGTATATTTGTACCTCATCTTCTTTATCCAATCATCTATTGTAGGAAATGAGAGTAGAGACATTAACAGGAAATCAGATCATTCAGGCCTCGAAGTGGAGAAATGCATTTGTCTTTTACTCTGAGGGTGAGAAAAAGCCATTGGAAGGTTTAAGCAGATGAATGGCATGACATCACTTAAATTTTAACAAAGTCACTTTAACTATTATGTGGAAAATAAATTCTGGGAGCAAGATGAGGGGCAAGAGAGAAAACATAAACACTAGCTAAGAAGCTATTATAATAATGCCTTCCACTAAAGTAGTAGCAGTAGAGGCAGTAAGAGTGAATTGGATTATGAATGTCCTTTGAAAGTAGAGTGAATTGCATATGCTGATGAAACTTTTTTTTAATTGTAAGAAAAAGACAAGAATCAAGGGTGACTGCAGGGTACAAAGGGCCTGAACAACTGAAAGAATAGAGTTGCTATTATTGTGAGAGAGATTAGTAAAAGCAGTTTTTAGGGGAGTAGATTAGGACTTCTGGACATTTTAAGTCTGAGTTGTCAATTAGACATCCAAGTGGAGCTATCTAGTAAGTGGTTGGATATATGAGTGTGGAGTGCTATGGAGAGGTCTGGGCTGGAGATATAAAAGTAAGAATTAACAGCATGATTGTAGCACTTATAAAAGAGAAGGGGTCCCAAGGTTGAGCCTTAGTTTAGAGGTCAGGAAAATGAGGTGGAAATAACAAAGGTGTTTGAGAAACAATAGCCAGAGGGGTAGAATGTAATATCCAAGTAAGGGGAGAGTTCAAGGAGGCAAAAGCAATACATTTTGTCAAATGCTGCTTACAAAACTAACAAGATGAAAACTGATAATTGATCATTGGGTTTAGCAATGAGGAGATCATTAATGGCTTTGATAAGTGCAATTTCAATGGAGGAAAAGGCTAAAAGATTAATTAGAATAGGTTAATAAGAGAACAAGAAAAAAAAATTGGAGACTGGGAATATAAATAACTCTCCAAAGGAGTTTTTCTGTAAAAAGGATGGGGGACAGTACACAGAGGGAGAAAGTAGAGAGAGTGTTTTTGCTTCTTTATGTTTTAGAATAGGAAAAATGTTTAACTATGAGAAAGTTCCAGTAAAGACAATTTGATGATGTTGGTGCATGAAGAATTGTTGGAGTGATATCTTTAAACAGGAGAAAGGACATTGGGAGTAGTATACAAGGAGAGAGCCTTTGCTAGGAGTGGGGCATTGCATCTGTAGTAACAGAAAATAAAACAAAATATAATGGGCACAAATGCCAGTAGGTGGGTATATATAATGGTACAAGCCTATGAAAAAATCTCTTCTGCATGCTTCTATTTTCTCAATGAAATAGCAAGCAAGAGCACCAGCTAAGAGTAAGGATCATAAAGGAGATGTTGGAGTTTGAGGAAAGAGGAAAAAGTATAAAATAATTGTCTAGGAGAGTGGGAGAATGAATACACTAGGGAAATGTACTGTAACTGGCAGCAGCAAGAGCCCGATTGAAGTTCATTGCAATAAATATAAAGTGAGATAATTACCCAGGTTTTTTTTTTGCAGCCATGTTCATCCAGGTTTCAGGCTATGTATAATTAATACAAGGTTCTTAAACATTTCTGGAAGCAAAGATGTTAACATTGTCCACTATTAATCTTAGTGAGAAGTAGTATTGAGAAAGCGTCTCCATGAAGGAGAGAATCTCAATCGCCATTGATCTTCTTCCCCAAAGGGAAGAGCTATATCCTTAGCTGGCCATATGTTTAATGGTTAAGAAAACATAAAGCTAGAAAAAGTTGGGGAACACTTAATATCACATCCTTAATGCATCCATGTGAAAATATTTCTTAATCATACCTGGCCTCTTTCCACATCTTTTACTCATTGCTCTCCATTGGAGAAGTGACTTAATTAATTGGTAAGCTTGGATGAATAACCTGGGCCTCTTTGTCTTGGCCTCTTTTTTTTTCTTCCCTTTTGGAATCTGCCTACCTGCACAGGAAGGTGTTTTCTGGTCCGCTTGTTCCACTTTCCCATAAGCTTAGCAAAGCAGGCTATGCCCCTGTGGGGTAGACCTGAAATGTTGTGGGGAATAGTTTCAATTAAGGGTGGGGCAGGGAGCATCAGTAAGGTCCTCAAACCTAAGCTATGTTCTCCTATCTGCTGTATGAGTAGTAAAACTGATTCTTTTAATTTCCATTTTCCTGACCTCAGATAGAAAATAAAGATATTTATTAGTTCTCTCAAATTCCAATATCAGTGTTTACATTGTTCAAAATAAAACTGATTATTTAAGGTGATGGTAAATATAACTGTATATTGTGAAACTATATAACTATATGATAAAGTAGAAAATTGCAAATCTGCCTGAAACACAGTGAATGCTCATTAAATAAATGTTGAATGAATTTTGTAGAGTGGTACAACCAACCAAATATCTACTACAAGCCTCATTTTGGCTACAAAGATATGGGGGTAAATTTTTACTTCATTGCCAAAACTACCATTGCAAATAAAAATTCTAAATCATTTTTCTACAATTCCCTTTTATAAAACAGGATGAAGCCTAATAAATAGAGATATAATAGAGAATAAATAGAGAATTAGCTATACCTTTCCAAAGTGTCCTAATAATAACAGTGATGCTAATACTAATGATAATCCTGGTAAGACCTAACATTTATTGAGTGCTTTGCTTTATGTTTTCAGTGATTCTCATTTAATTCTCACAACTGTACAAAGTAGGTACTATTATTATCTTTGTTTTAGAGGTAAAGGTACTCAGGCAAAGTTAATTAACTTGACTGAGATTAGACAGCAAGTAAGATGACACAGTAGGACTTCAAATTCAGAAAGTCTGATTCCAGAGCAACATCATTAACCTTTAAATTATACTACCCAAAGTCAGTAATTGAGCAGTTATAGCAAGGGAACCAAAGCACATATCATGGGAAATTACAGAAATCCATAGAAACAAGCCCCGGGTTTTGATGGAATTTGTAATCTACTCTAAGCAACAAGGATGTACATTCTATGGATAATGAGACTAGGTAAGTATATTTGCTGACATTCATTCTATATTTTATAGTTGGGCAGGCCCATAAATAGAAATTCTTGAAATAGATTTAAGGGAGACTCTGATTTCTCATCTATAGTCAATAAAGTGAACTCTAATCTCCCATATTTATAAAACACCAGTGAATAATAGGGCAAATCTTAATCTTACAGTTTAGGTCAGCTGAAAGTGGGACATACTGTACTGCATCTGGGAAAACATAGTAAGGCAGAAATCCTACTAATGCTGCTGGGTTCGTGGCCAGATGCTCGCAGAAGATAATCTCCTGGTGCTCTGGAGTACACACTACTCTTTGCACTTTCAGAACCTAATTGAAGCAGGTTCACTCTAAGTCTTCAGACACTGCACAGAGAGATGACACCACAATTCTTGTGTTTAATACTTCACTGACACTAATTTATGGCTGCAAAGAGAAGGAAAGAAAGAAGGAAGGGAAACAAGGAGGAAACGAATAATTGCTGAGGTATAGCATTGTACTAGGTTTTTTTTTATGCTCTCTTATTTAATGAAGTAGGTTTTATATCCAACTTATAGATAAGAAAATTGAGGCTGATAATTGGTTTGCTCAGGGTCACAGTGCCACCAAGTAGTGGAGATGTGAATGAAATCTGCATTTATGTTTCAAAGCCTGTATGTTCTCAATAGTCTCTTTGAAGGAGCTTGCGATCTCAATATTTCCTTCATTTAAAAAATAAAGACATTGAAGCCTGGAGCATGAATCACCTTGCCCAAGGCACAGGTTTCACTAATCTTCCTGTGGGTATACTCCAAGAAAGCAGAATGAGGACCATGGAAATCCCTGCAGGGCCCGATGCAGTAGGGAATTTTGCTGTCCCCTTCAGAGGGTGCACTTCACCCTCCTTGGCCACTGGGACATAGCAAAAACGAAGGCAGTATCTGGATGCCCTTTGGAAAGAGTTTCTCCCAGCATCATGATTAACATTTTCCACATATGACTCACAGGCCAGTATTATTTTCTCATTTTCTGAGGAGAAAAAGACACTGTGTGAGATGAATAAAATTTTAACTAGAGATTCCTATTTAAACTGAATTCTAAGCTGTGAGCAGCTCTGAAAGCCCAGGTCTAAGCTGGCCTTCACTCTTGGTCTGGAAGAGACAGGAATGAAAATGGAGGAGTGGCCCTTCTCATTTATTACCCCACTGCAAGTCAAGCTGTTTCTTGAAAATATCTGATGTGAGCCTTGCTATACTATTCCTCGGGAGTTGTGGAACTCACTAGAAATTGATCTTTGCACAGATTTTGTGAATTTAGGCCTTGGAATTTTTAGGCCCCTGGTGAGGAACAGCCTGTGTTTCTGTGCTAATCAGTATCTGTGACACCTTATAGATATCCTATAGATACCCTATAGATTTAATAGTTATTTGGGAACCAAATAACTATGGTCTCATTGCTTTTAATAAGAAGTGGAAATATGGGCTTCACAATCAGTCAGTGACTTATACATAATATGTTTATTGAATGCCCACTCAGCGTCAGGACCTGTGCTAGTAGGCTCAGGTTGTAAGACAGTGAAATATCACAGATGTGTCTCTACTCTCATGGAACTTCCAGTGTAGCGTGTTCATCACCAGTAAGACAATGGGGAAGCCTCCTGTTTAGGAAGATGACAGAGATAAAATGACTGAATTAAATAGAGACCATGCCAGAGAGAAAATATGCTGTGCATAGAGACTGAGGTCACATTACATCATCAGACACTTGACTCAGGCTGAAATGACTGGGGGAAGCAGGGAGCTTAGGAATAGATCAGAAAGGCCTTAGAAGAAGAAATAGCTTCTAGAGGCAACTCTGGCAGTTAAGACCTGTTAAGAGATGTCCAGTAGAAGCCTTGGACAGACATAGACATGGAATTAAGTTTAGCCACCTGCCTAGTGAGCAGTCTTAGACTGAAACCCAAGGGTTATGGCTGGGGCTGGCCTACGAAAAAGGAATGGAGAGTTCCCTAAATTAGGAGTAAGGAACAGTCCACCAGTATGAGTGGGAGGGATGGAGCTAGGTGAGTAGAACAGAGAATCTCTGGTCTGAACCTAATTAATGTGACCTGAGGTAAACTGAAGGTAGTCAGAAGACACACTTGTAACTTTTTAAAATGTATTTCCTCTTTTATTCCATCCATCTCACCCAGAGTAGCAAGAAGACTGTCCTCCTTACAGCCTCATTATGCAGACATAGGCTAGTACTGGAGAGAAAAAGAGATCACAATCTAAAGCTATGTGGTCTTTTGTGAAGGAACCTCTGTGATGTTAGATAGTAGCAACAGAATATTAGCTTCAGGGTTCCGTAGGTGTAGGCAATCCCAGGTCCAAAGGATCAGGGAGGTAGGCCTCGGCTGTCAGGTCATCCCAATACTTTTGATACTGGGCATTGAATTGCTTCACTTGCCCCAAGACAAATTTTGAACCACAGACTGGAGGGATCATTATAAACCTCTAAAACAGTCATTATTAACCCAATGCTTATTTTTAATAAAAAAATAACCCCTCCCATTATCCTGAAATGAAAATCATAAGTGATTCAACTTACCTTAACAAGTGATTTTAAAAAAAGTCTTATGATATAAAGGAGGAAAAAAAGGATAAGTGATTTATTATAAAACAATATTTATTTCTACATGTAAAAGATTGGGCAGAAATACAAATAGACAAATATGTTCTAACAAATTTCCAAAATTTCTTTTAGAGGACAGTTCTAGTTCTATTGAGAACCATTGCTCTGCACTGACCTCAGTTCCCACGTGGGCAAACTGGATTCTAGAGAAAGGAAAAATTAAATCATGTTGCCTTTTTAGGGGGTCATTTAAGCCTTTCAGTGGGGTCTGCTTAAAATTTCCAAATCATAAATGTTCTGAAACTCCAAGCCTAATACAAGGAAGCTCATATTATTTTTGGCAAATCTTGTTAAAATATAGACCAGGGATTAAATGTATAGGGTTTAAAGTGAAAAATCTTTGAATTTTGGCTGCCACTCAGAAGTTAGGTAACCCTGTGCCAGATATTTAACTCTCTGACTCTGTTTTGTCATACATAAATTTGGAGATAAATTAGTACCTACTCTATAGAATTAGTGAAATATATTTTTAAAAGGCTTGATATGTAGTAAGCCTCAAAAAGTGGTAGTTATTACTCTTAATATTTGTAGCAACTCTAACTGCTTCCAGCACTGTTAATGCAATTGTCACCACTCCATTGCTGCTTTCTCTGCCACCACAACTACTACAGGAACCCCCAATGGTGAACATCTTTCTTTCAGCAACATTCTCTTGACCAGCTTAATATGATCTATTCTCATATGCATACTATCTTGTATTAGGAAAGGTATCCTGACTATTTTGATTTTGTTCTTTTCTTTGTTGTGGAATAAATTCCAAAGGATCAGGCCAGAAGGCATATAATGGTTGCCCTCCAGTGTTCCATTAAGTGCATTTTTTAATACTTCCAAACTGGTGTTACAAGAAGCCCAGGGACTTCTTCAAATTTCAAATGAGTTCCTGTCAATCTTCCATGTTGGAACACTTTTTGTCTCCCCTTCTTTGTTCACATTTTTAAATTTACTATGCTAAGAACCTTTACCAGGAGGCCTATGTGTCCTTAAACAAATAAGACCCCTGATAGTTTACCTTTCTTATCACAAAGTTCACAAAATAGAAAATTGGATTTGGTCCTCATTGTGATCCTGGTTCAAGTAATTTGTATAAGCCCTAAGATTCCTTTCAACAATAATGAACCTCTGATTTGGGGCTTATCCAGCTTGTAAGCCTGCCAGGCTCACACTGAATAATCTGGAGTCTCAAACAGAAGAGGAGGAAGGGGAGATATACATAAGGGCCTTGGACTTTGGCAAACAAATGACATCCATAAGCAACTATGTCCCTCATACAGCTATTGAAACACCTGAACACACACTCCTTCTCCTCCAATACTTTCTATTTCTCATATGAAAGCACATTTCCCCAACAACTAATATGAACAAGGGCTCTTTGGAAGTATTTAATAAGGTTTATGTGTGTGTGGGTGTGGGGGGTACTATGTCTCATCTTTTCCAATTTATTTAGCTATGTGAATTTTATATTCATTAATGTTACTATACCTAAGGCCCTAGGAGATTAAAAATGTTTCTTATTTTAACATGATTTTTTGAGTTTTTTTCACAACTCTGAGACTATCACACTACTAGTGGCCCTCAGGGTATCTGTCAGCTTCCTGTTGGGGATTGCTCTGTAATGTTGCAACCACAGCAAAGCACTGGATGGGAAGAAGTATACACATGTGTATGCATTCATGAACACACACACATCACATAGCATAAAACCATAACTCTCATGCCATATACAAAAGCATCTTCTCTAAATTCTTAGAAATTCTAAAAAAGAGAACCTCAAAAGTAACATTTTTATATTTGAAATATGCAAATCACCATTATTAGAATTCATCAAGCATGCAATATCACATATATTTGAACTGAGCATTTTTAAATATAATTTGCTTATCAATAGAGATGTATAAAACCAAAGAGAAATAAACTGGAACACACTGTGCAAGCATGTGTGTGCACATGGGGATGCATACACACACACACACACCCCAAAAGGTTACCCAAATTCTGTCCCAGTGTAGCTTAGAACTGCATGGAAGAATGTTTAAAAACAGAGATTTTAACAATGTAATTGTATTTGAGTGACCAGGAGGAGAACAAAACTGTGAGGCTAAGATTGAATAAGTTTTGTAAAATCAGGAAATCAACAGAATATTGATGAAGATAATGGCAGGAGTTAGAAGAGATGCCTGGCTCCTTTAGATCTACATAAGCCAGAGAATAGCACATACCACTTTTGATACAGCACATCTCTAATTGCATCATTCTTCCATGCTGTCTCCATCACTTCTTGTAGTCACCGAACAGTTCTTCACCCTCCCTGTAACATCTAATCACTTAGTACCTCCTATTTCATTTCAATCATGACTATATGACTTTGTCACATGAGCCTTGCTTCATAGGTCGCACTCTGTGGTCAGCTAATTTAATGGTGCCCTTGTCTCTTCCTTTCATGAGTTTTAGCTAAGCTCATATCAGTAATTTGAATTTCTGGCTATGGGAAGAGCAGCCAAGCATGATGGTAAACAGTTCAGGCTTTGGAGTCAGATATAGTTATATTTAAAGCCCACTTACTAGCTGTATGATCTTTGGCAAGTTATTTAACTTCTCTAAGTCTCCGTTTTCTTTTATAGAAAATGGGGATTGTAATGGTACTTAGAGCACAGGATTGTTGTAAGGATAAAATATGTCATTAATGAGAAGTATCTGGCCCAGAAAAGGCATTCAGTAAACATTAGCCATTATGACTTCATCAACATCAACATCGTCATCACCATCATATTCATTATTCTTGCTTTCACTGTCTAGATGAACTTTCTATAGAAATGTCCTTCTGATTACCTCTGAAATATTAAGCTTCTAATATCTATGAAAATAAAGAAGCTTATTTTATCCTCTGATTCTAACACTACATATTTAATTTATTTAAATTCCTGCAAATTAATTTCAGGAATTTTCTAACAGTTACATGCTTGCCTCATGGCTACAAAGAGTTATGAAGAACAAGGTTCTGGCCCTTGGGATGTTGTAATGAAATATAATCACTGCCTCCTAGTAAGACCACATGCAATGGAAAGTCCCCCAAAGAGATCTCTGAAAACACACAGTGCAGGCAGCTGGCATGTGGCATGGCGGCCAAACACCTATTCAGGGCTACTGGGCCTGGGTGGGCTGGCAGGCTCAGGAGCTCCTTGACCCCACTGTTCCTGGAAGACTCCTTGGACAGGATCATGCCAAGAAACCTATCATTAAGGGTGACAAAGGCAGCAAAGGCAGTGTGGTCAGTGATGCACTGAAGGACCCAGAGGTGTACACAGACCCTGTCCGGCTTACCACGTGCCATAGATGTCAACATCTACAAGGAGGGCCAAGATGTGGTCCTGAAGCCGGAGGCCAAGTGTCCTGAGTGGCTGTTTTAGATGAATGTGGGTGCCCCAACAAAGAAGCTAGAGGAACTGAACCATGAGACCTGGGAGTACTAGTGACTGCTGTAGAAACTTAACATCTGGTGCCACAATGTGCTGAGTAAGAACCAAAAGTTATAGTGGGAGAGGTACTGGAGCACTCCAACCCACCAAGGATCTTGGACAGGCCCCAGAGGAGGACCCCAGAGGGGCATCACCTCTCCCCCATAGTGCCTCATGGAAAGCTTTTTATTTTCCTGGAGGAAACAGACTTCCTTACCTGGGTTTCCATGTGGCCCTGGCTGGATCAGGGTCCTAGGGACCAATAAAGATGTCTTAGGGCTGTCAAAAAAAAGTCTCCCAAAGAGAGACTAGGATACTATTAAGAAAGATATGCTGGAGAGCCAAACCATGACAAATGTCTACTATATGTCTGAGTGTAGTGTGAAAACTACTAACCTAGACCTTAGGAAGACAAATTTTAATAAATATTGTTTCAACTTTCCCCTTCTCCCAATACCTCCCTCCACACTGAAGAAGAGCAACAAAGCAATAAAGTCATCACATTCCACTGCATTGGTCCACTGCCCTAGGAGTTCATGAGACAGCACTTCTCAGGATCTCTTCTTAAGTAGTCTTTTGT
Organism: Macroglossus sobrinus; assembly: GCA_004027375.1. NCBI lineage: Eukaryota > Metazoa > Chordata > Mammalia > Chiroptera > Pteropodidae > Macroglossus > Macroglossus sobrinus. Next base: position 36,559 of record PVKZ01003083.1, read on the forward strand.
TTCTGTGAGATTAGATAGGTATCAGCTTTATTCACTTTGTCTCCTCTTCTCACTCTCTTTCTCTTTTATCTTTATTCCTTCCATGAGGTAAGAAGACAAAAAGAGGGCAGGGACACAAAAAGGCTAACATGAGTTGTTCTAGATATAGGAGGAAGATTCTCTGAATCTTTTTTTTTCATCTTTCTCCTTAAAATCATCCTCAGTTGTTGGGTATTACTACTATCATAGCAAAAAAAAAATGTCAGGGGTCTGGTCATGATGGCGTAGAAGGTAAATGCTGTGCTTGTCTCTACTAATAACCTCATTAAAATTAAGACAACCATCACTGGGAGTCACCTGAGGCCTGGCTGAACAGAAGTCCTAAAACTGGGGACATACAAAAGAGGTCAACTCAAAACTGGTAGGAGGGACAGAGACATGAAATAGAATGGTCCCACAACCACATGTGATAGACAAGAATTGGGAGGGTTATTTTGGCTGCAGAGCCCTCCCCCTGAAAGAGGGAGAGGTCCTGGCTCCACACTAGACTACTCAGCCCAGGGTTCCAGTGCCAGGAATAGAACTCCCCACAACCTCTGGCTGTGAAATCCAGCAGAGATTGTTTCTGAGTGAGAGAGAAGGCTGTAGGAATCACAAACATTCCATATAGAGGGACTGCATGGACTTGCTTGGTGATGCACTCATTTGCTCTGAGCTCCGGCTCCGGGGCAGTTGCTTGAAGACTGCCAGAGACAAATGGGAAGGAACTGAGTTGTTTGGCTTCAGGGCAAGGGATGGAAGAATAGCTTTCTTACGGAAAGAAGTGCTAGTAGTATCCATTGTTGCTTTGTTGAGCCCTCCCCTCTCACAGCATGCAGATACAGGCAGATGTCATATCCGAGTCTCAATCAACCTAGTTAACACAGGTATTTCTGTGAATTTTGCTCCATAGGGTCAGCTCTTCACCAACAAATTCTCACAACCAATCAGCTCAAAGGTCAATCTCTCCCACTGACATGCAAATAGCAACCAAGGCTCAACTACAACAGGAGGGCACATGCAACCTATACAAGGGACACACTGTGGATACCTGGCTTAGGTGACAAGGAAAGTCTGCACCACTGGGTCCCACAGGCTACTTATTACATAAAGCCACTCTACTAAGACCGGGAGACTTAGGAGCCCTACCTGATACATAGAAACAAACACAGGGAGGCAGCCAAATGAGAAGACAAAGAAACATGTCCCACATGAAAAAACAAAACAAAACAAAACAAAAAACAGAACAAACTCCAGAAAAAGAACTAAGCAAAATAGAGATAAGCTATCTACCAGATGTACAGTTCAAAACACTGGTTATAAGGATTCTCAATGAACTAAGGGGAAGAATAGATGAACTCAGTGAGACAGAAAACATAAAAAATGGAGTTGGAAAACATAAAAGGGAATCAGTCAGAAATAAATAATACAATATCTGAGATGAAGAGTATGTTAGAGGTAATCAGTAGATTGAATGAAGTGGAGGATCAAATCAGTGATTTAGAAGACAGGGTAGTGGAGGACATTCAATCAGAACAGCAACAAGAAAAGAGAATCCAAAAAATGAGAATAGTTTAAGGGGCTTCTGGGACAACATCAAGTGTACCAACACTTGCCTCCTAGGGATACCAGATGGAGAGAAAGAGAAAGAGCAAGGAATCAAAAGCCTATTTAAAAAAAATAGTGATGAAATATTTTCCTAATCTGACAAATGAAATAGACATACAACCCCAGGAAGTGCAGAGAGTCCCAAATAAAATGAACCCAAAGAGGCCCACACCAAAACACATCATCTAAAATACCAAAGGTTAAAGACAGGGAATTTTAAAAATAGCAAAAGGAAAGCAGTTAGTTATCTACAAGGGAGCTCCCAAAAGACTATCAGCCAATTTCTGAAAAGAAACTTTGCAGGCCAGAAGGGATTGGCATGGAATATTCAAAGTGATGAAAAGCAAAACCTACAACCAAGATTACTCTACCCAGCAGAGCTATCATGTAGAATTGAAGGACAGGTCAATAGCTTCCCATTCAAGAAAAAGCTAAAGGAATTCATCACCACCAAGTCAGGATTAAAGAAAATGTTGAAGGTACTTTTTAAAGAAAATAATATGTATTAAAAATATGAATAATAAAGTGGCAATAACCACATATCTATCAACAAGTACTTCAAATGAAAAAAAGAATTAAATTCTCCAATCAAAAGATAGAGTGGCCAAATGGATAAGAAAACAAGACCTTTACATATGCTGTCTATAAGAGACTCACTTCAAATCAAAAGACACACATAGACTGAAAGTAAAGGCATGAAAGAGATATTTCATGAAAATAGAAATTTAAAAAATCTGGGGTTGCAATACTTATACCAGAAAAAATAGACTTTAAAACAATGGTAATGCAAGAAGCAAAGGAGGACCTAGTAATCCCACTTTGGGGTATTTACCTGAAGAAATCCAAAATACTACTTTGAAGGGACATATACATCCATATGTTGTTCATTGCAGCATTGTTTATGGTGGCCACAATATGAAGGCAACCTGGGTGTCCATCAATGGGTAAATGAATTAAAGAAGAGGTGGTACATATATACAATAGAATATTACTCAGCCATTAAATAAATAAAGAAATAATGAATTTTTTACACCTGTAACAACATGAACATACATAGAGGGTATTGTGCTGATTGGAGTAAGTCAGAGAAAGACAAATGCCATATGATTTCACTTACAAGTGGAATCTGCAGAATAAAATAAATAAAACAGAAACAGACTTATAAATACAGAGAACATTTTGAATGTTACCAGATGGGATGGGAGTGGAAGAAGGGTGAAAAAGGAAGAGATTAAGAAGTACAAATTGGTAGTTACAAAATAGTCATAGAGATATAAAGTATAGGATACAGAATATAGTCAATAATATTGTAATAATTATGTATGGTGTCAGATGAGTACTAGATTTATTTTGTAAGTTGTATAAATGTCTAATTATTATGTTGTATAACTTCAAGTAATATATGATTGCATGCAAACTATTATTAAAAAATTAAAAATGCATATATTTTTAAAACATGCCAGCCAGTGAGAAGTAAATTAAAAGATTACAGCTACAGGGCAAGAGAGCCAGAATCAAAGTCAAAGTTTAGCCAGAATCAAAGTCAGAGCTTAGCCCAAACCTTAGCTCTGTAGCCCTGCATTCCAAGGAATCAAAGCCCATTTGAGCTTTTCTTGATATAATGAGTATTGTTAGAGCTCCACTTATGTCCCTTGGACTTTTTCACGTGCTTGGGCTGAGTTCCAACTGCCAGTCTCTGCATAACTGCTTGAGGATTCTTTCCCCAGAACTATAGATCTCTGTGCTGTCTACATGTGCAGCAATCTAAAAGAGCCAATTATTAACATGTCCCCCCAGGAGCGATGACATGTGGCTCATAATTTGGTGTATAAATATTTCAGCAACCTTGCCTTTTGTGTGGGATAATTCTGAAGTGTGTGTGTTGTGCCAGTTTTCAGAATCTCTCCACATGATTGTCAGTCCATCACTGTGGTAGCTGGCTTAAGAGCACATTTTTATTGACTGCATTAATTTCCTGTATAAGTATCCCATTCCCTTACAGGTATTACTTGTAATTGTTAAACAAACCATTTTTTTTCAAATCCCTGTCTCAGGGTCTGATTCCTAGAGATCCCAAGCTAAGATTCATCTTTGAATCAGTTGATAAAGAACTCTGAATGAGACAGAATCGCTTCCAAAATGTTTTTGCTCTTTTGTCTTATAATAATGTATATTATGATTCTTTTGTTCTTAAATCATAGCCCAGTGAGGACTTACTAGCTAAATGAGATACATAGAGAATAACCGTAGATCAGATATAGTGTAATATATTTAAATAATTTCCTCTTGAAAATATCAATCTTCTAAATGTAATGGTTGTGGGAAATAAGCATTTTACTATGGAGTAGGAGGTTGGGATCAAGGGTCATTTTTGCAAATTGGCAAATTAAGGGGATTAGGAAAGCAACTCCTGATCACTAAAAAATGTAAACTTTCTCTGAATAATCTAAGTAGATACACAAATGCTGGCCAAGATGTATTTGAAAAAAAGTTGTTTGAAAAAATTAAGGACAAAGGGGAGGAAAAAAATGGCATAGATGATAGAGGCTCTGTTCATCCCTCTCGCGACCAAATCAAAGTTGTGATGGAAACAAGGAGCAAGCAGCAAGGAAAAATCACCTGGGTTCTAGATGAACAAGCCATACAACTAGGGAGAGATCCAAGAAATCATATTACAAGGGCAGCAGGTAGGACAGGGCAAGGATGCGGGGCTGCCCAGTCTCGAGCGGCTGACTGAGATGGAGGCTGTGGCACCGGCTGTGGCAGAAGCCTCTTAAAAAGGCCACATCCACAAGCAGATTTTCAAGATGACGGACCTGCTCACACTGAACACCAGTGCTGATTCAGCTGCACTCAGTGGGCACCACAGACTTATAGGGAGACATTGTTGGAGTGAGGGCCAAAACAAGACTCTCTCTGTATAGAAGTGCTGGTTATAGTCATTGTTCCCTGTTTTGCCATCCCCCATACCATGGACTCAGTGCTGCCATAACCATGACCTCATCAAACTGGATAACGGAGGTCACTCTGCCCAGAGGATTCCCTGAAACCCTGCATCCCGCAACTAGCAGCCCCACTCAAGCCACATGCAGATCTTTCCTCACTTAGTCAGGTGCCTCTTGTTGAGCAGTGCCTAGACTCACACTGGAAGTAGCTGACCTCGATTTCTGGTGTGGTCTTTGGGGGCAACTATAAGCACAGCATCTGTGGATTGCTTGCTGAATCGTAACAAGTGGCACCAGAAGGGTAGAGGCTTCGGCTAAATTTGGCCTGCAGCTAAACCCCTCAGGACTGTGCCACTTGACACCTACTTCAAAAAGTCACATTGTGAGACTTAAGAGCTTTGAGACTTAAGATCTTTGCTTAGTACATAGAAACAGATATGGAAAGGCAACCAAAATGGAAAGACAAAGAAGCAGAAACCATATGATAGAACAGAACAGAGATCCAGATATAATGGAATCAAGTAATCTAACAGATGCAGAGTTCAAAACACGAGTTATTAAGATGTTCAATGAACTTAGGGGAAGTGTAGATAAATTCAATGAGAACATCAACAAAGAGATAAAAAACATAAAAATGGAAATAGAAATTAAAAAAGGGAACCACTCTGATATAAAGAACACATTATCTGAGATGAGTATATTAAATGGAATAAACAAAGGAATAAGCAAAGTGAATAAAGAAAAGGATCAAATGCCTTATCTAGAATGTGAGAAAGCCAAGGACACTCAATCAGAATGGCATGTGATAAGATGCCAAGACTATAAAAATAATTTAAAGAGCATATGGGACACTATTAAGGGTCCATATATTCACCCAATTGGTGTAACTGAAGAAAATCAAGATATTAAACAGTTGTCTGAAGAAATAATGATGGAAAAACTCCCTAACCTGGTGAAGGAAATGGACATAAAACCCCAGGAAGCTCATAGAATCACAAAAAACAAGAAACCAAAGAAGCCCACACCAAGATACATCATATTTAAAATACCAAAGTTTAAATATAAAGAAAGAATATTAAAAACAGCAAGAGAAAAACATACAGTTACTTATAAGGGAATACCCATAAAACTGGAAACTGAATTCTCAAAAGAAACTATTCAGGACAGAAGGGCTTGGCACAAAATATTTCACAGGATGAAGATTCAGGATCTACAGCCAAGGATTCTTTATTCAGCAAAGCTATCAGTTAGAGTTGAAAGACAAATAAAGAGATTCCCAGACAAAAATAAGCTAAAGGAATTTATCACCACCAAGCCAGTATTACTGAAAATGTTAGAGGGACTTTTTAAAGAAGAAAATAATGTATCAAAAATAGGATGAATGGTAACAACTACATTCCTATCAATAAGTACCTTAAATGGAAAAGAATTAAGTGCTCCAACTAAAAGATGGAGTGGCTGAAAGGATAAGAAAACAAGACCCCTACATATGTTGCCTATAAAAGACTCACTTCAGATTAAAGACACAGACTAAAAGGAAGGAGATGGAAAACATATTGCTTTGATGGACCTAGAAGTTATTTAAGTCAGACAGAGAAAGATAAACACTATATAATTTCACTTATATATGGAATCTAAAGAACAAAAAGAACAAACTAATCAAAGCAGACTCACAAATATAGAGGTCACTTTGATGATGGACAGAGGGGAGGGGTTTTGGGGTGCTGAGAGAATGGTGTGAAGGGTTAGAGAAGTACAAATTAGTAGCTGATGGATGGTCATGGGGATGGGGGCATGGCATACAGAATGCAAGTAGCATTAATATGTTGGCTAGGTGGAGGGTCAGGGGAGAGAGAGAGCAATTGCAGAGATCATTTTACGAACTATATAGATGTCTAACCAATGTACTGTATACTTAAAACTAATTGAATTAAATAAATTTTTTAAAAATTAAGGGTAAAGATTTCTGGAACAAGCTAAATACATTTTAAAAGAAATTATAAATGTAACAATATGCTATCTGCTTCATCAATAGATGAGAGATGAAATTAAATATAAATGCTGCCATTTTTCAGCACTTAAATATAGTTTCTTAAATATTTTATGTACATTATTTCACTTAAATCTCACAATAACTCTTAAAAGTATTCTTTTTTATTCCTATTTTACTCAAGTAAACCGAGGCACAGAAATTTCAAGAACTCTTCCAGGGTCACACAGTCAGTAAATGTTATAGATAAGATTTGAAACCATATTTTTCTACTCCAAAGTATAAGCATTTTCTGATTTAGCTCTTTGCTTCTCACACATATATACATTCTTATTGCTATATTTTATATTTTTCTTCATGTTTATTACTTTAAAGGTCAATTGTAAAATGTATAACTAAAGATAATATAATATTTAACATTTATAATAATTTAAAATAACTGTATGCAAATAAATTCACTGAGGAGAAAAAAATCCTTAGATCATGTGTCTGATCTCAGATTCATAAATTAGAGTTGTTGTATTCATAATGAGTAAACAGCACATTGTATGTCCAATCAGTGATTTCATACACTGGGCTTTTTAAGAGTCAAATCTGGCACGGTTTATACTCTTCATATGGTGTTTTAGTCTGAATTATCACATTCCTGATTCAGAATTTAGCAGATTGCATTGCACATAGCTCTCAATAAATAATTGAATTTGAAGAAGGGCCCTCTTGGGAACCCCAAGATGAGCCTCACAGCATTCCTGGCTTCACTTTTCCTTGCCTTATAGCTTAAGAATAGATTGTACCTAGAAGCTTGACCCAGAGCTTAGAAAGTCCCCTCTCGTAGAAAGTTGCCCTGAAACTTACAATTAATGCTCTTACGTTTACTGATCACAATCCTTCTGGTCTAGCATTCTTTCCAGACTACTCTCATCTTTTTTTTTCTGGGTTGCTAGTGCTACCAGAGCACCACATTGTCAGAGGAACGGCTCCATGAAGCATAATAGAAAACCCCCCACCAGAATCACCACGTAGCTCCTGGAATAATGCCCACATTTTTCCTTAAATACCTGAAGCTGAACTGAGAAGGAAAGGCAATTTTTGAAGGTGTTAACCCTTCTCAGATCACCCATGCTCTGACAATGAACACTTATTCTAAATATCTCAATTCCTGTGTCAGTCTATTGGCTGAGTGGCACAGGCAGTATAAGCCCCAGATTTGGTTGCCCTCCGGTTACAAATAGAGTCCCAATTTTCCTTTTGATTAGTTTTAGGACCAAAGCCCTCACTTAAGCTTGAAACTATAATCATCCAATCACTGAGATCTGAGGTAATTTCTTCTGCCTGGCTTTTGTCTCAGATCCCGAACCTTGCCTAAACTAGATGCAGATGTAATTTCAGCCCCAGTCTTCAGTCCCTGCTCTCCAGACCAGCTGGGAGTAGTTATTTCATCCTACTGGAGTCTCCAACCTTGACCTTGTCCTCAAATCTGGTGGCTGGCCAGTGTGAGCCTGATAAGGAGACATAGAATCCTGAGAGATCACCACCAGTATGTCTGCCTCAGCTGGAGGCCTGGTTTCCAGCATGTGCCTGAAAATATCTAGCTTATTTATTCACTCTGGCTTTTGTTTGAGTTCTTTGAACACAGCATTTTCTCCAAAATAATCTGACAGCATAGAAAGAACCCTGTCCTCATCAGCCCATGAGTGAAACAGCAAGTCGAGCTTGTAAATAGGATTCTGGTCATTTATTAGGCTCAACTGCCTATAGAGACCTGCAGCCCCACAGTATACCCCCATAGAGATACATGGCTTAGACAGGAGGTGGTAAGATGAGTATTGACATGGTTTGTGCACCTCTAGATACATGATTCTATTTGAAAGGGAGACTAGACTCTTGGTGAGAGTCCTGTTGATTCCATTAAGGAGAGCAGTTTTGTAATGAGGGTCCCACTGGCTGTTTAGAAAATGCAGTCAGTTGGCCTGAACCATCCCAGTCCTCAGCATACATTATAAACAAATTTCACACTTTCTTCTTTTATTGTCTTCAGAAAAGTGAGCATGCTTTATATATACTTCTGGAATATAAAAGAGCAAATTGCTCCTGTGTTTGTGTAAAGTACATATTCACTCACGTTTAGTGAAAGATAAGTCAGAGACCTCCTTCTTGCTACGTACATTTGTACCTTCAGCTGGAAATGAAAGCTCCATGTGGTTGGGACCCTAATTCTCCCAGTTAATGGGCCAACCTAGCCCAGCATAGGGGATCCTTCCCATTGTAGTGCCCCTGCAGAAGCACGTGTCATCGCTTGCCCGGACATGTGTTGTTTTGTAATCACCTAACCCTCTTCCCTCCTCATCAACTCTTAAACTCCCTGCAGTCTTCATCATAGTCCACACTTCTACCAATATTATTTAAAATCATAATATCACATATATAATGATTGCTCTCATCCCTACAAAAACATTTCTACAAGTAAAAAGAGGATTGCCTGTTGATTTTATTTCTAACATGTTGGCATTTTTTTTTCAATAAAGTTAAATCCCATTTGTTAGTGCTGCATTGATCTATTGATTGAAAATAGCAATGGGGCCATGTTCCCTAAAGCATCTCTCCACATAATAAAGGGCAACCCAAATCAGATTAGTTTATTTAACATGGGTATCAGTTTTCATACATCAGTGCCTCTGAGACAATCCCTTCCATTTTAAGTTATAGTTCTTAAGAAAGTTAAGATCCCTTTAAATAATCTGAGATGTGTGAAATAAGGTTTGTCACAGGATTTCCTGCCACTAGAGCTCACAAACAAACTTTCCTCACTTCCTCTTTTTTAAAGTTCAATTTAGGCTCACTGATCCAGTTTTTGTTTCAGTGGTTATAGTCTCCACTCTGTTATCAATGTCTAAAAGGGTTAACAGAATCTTTCTCAAGTTTTCTCTCAAGTTCTCTCAAGTTCTCTCAAGTTCTCTCTCTCTCTCTCTCTCTCTCTCTCTCTCTCTCTCTCTCTCTCTCTCTCTCTCTCAATGTTTGTTGAATGACTGGAGGCAAAACAAATGAATCAGATAAAGTTATTCTTCCCAGGTAAGAATAATTTAGTTCAATTAAAATCTCTGTTTTCACAAGGCCATGAAAGATAGAAGGTAATAGTAGGAATTTCAGACCCTGAGACATAGTTTCCCCCACTCTGACATATGTCAGGTTCTTACATGCTGTGAGTGATGAGACTAGAGATTTCCTTATTCAAAGTTATAGGTTCCCCATTTTCACCAGACTATCTAGATTTTTCCAGTAGCATTCCTCTCCTTCCATCTTGTCCATTGAAGACCAGCACAACATGTAATTTAATTTATAACTAAATCTCCCTCTAATACAGAGAAGTTCCAAGCTCCATACTATATACCAGTAAAGTTTCTACCAGGTACAATTCACATGACTCACTTTGAACAGATATAAATCCTGAATGAATTTCATTTAGGATCCATTTGCTAGCATTCCTTTTTAAACCACAAGCTTTTTCTGTGAGTGATAGGATTCTGGGTGGTTCACTTTACTTCCATCCTCCAGTCCAGGGTGGGGCTATTATCTTGGTTTCTCATTCTGGTTTCTGGAGGAGTCAGGTTCTGTTTTGTTTGAACCCTAGATGGAACCCATTTGCTTCTGGTAGAACTCGTTTCTGTGTATGTAGTCTATACCTTTATCACTACCACAACTGGTACATTCTGAATACTCTGCTCTATGAATTTTCCTTTTTTAAAACCTTCATGCCCTAGCCCATAGCACAGGCCTTACTCTCTGCATGAACTTTCCTATGTACTTTTCTGTCTTAGGAGGGTCTGCCTGGCATTACTCATCGCCACGCATCCATAATCATCTGCTTCGAATCTTTCTTTTTTCCCTTTCTTAACTCTTTAGCCTATCTCTTTCTCCAGCCTATATTCTCCTATCATGGCTTGCCTGCTCTGTTTTCTTAAAATGTCTTAATTAATTCTTCATAACATACTAGCTGAGGGTCAACTTCGCCTTCCTCTCTCACCCTTAATCTAGCTAAGGACATAACTAAACAAGAGTAAGGGTCATGGTGTATGTCCTTATACCTACATGTCCCACACAGCAAAAAGGACAGGGATTTACACATAGCCAATACTCAATAAAGATTTGTGAATTTGATTTTCTTGAATAGTATCCTCCATTTAAAGTTCCACAATGCATATCTGTGTTGTGAAGACAATTCCAATGTACTTCAACTTTACTGGAAAAATACTTAAGGTCCCACATTTATAAATGAAAACAACTACTTGAAACTCTCTGTAGTGGTGGTTGGGGGGGCCTGTTCAAAAACATTTTCAAAGGGAGACACTGTAGCTTCTCCGTTAGCTAACTGATAGTGGAGGGAAACATTTCTACACTTGTGCTGTATAATTTCAGAGGGTGCAAGCCATAGACAGGGAAACCACTGGCCATCACATTCTGTTTAAGTGTAAGGAGAGACTTAGCTGTGATGGCCTAGGAAAAGCAACTCAATGGATAGCACTAAATGACCACCCTGATTTATTCAATTAAATCAGGTTAAATTAAAAGCAATTGTGCTTTCTTCTCCTCAATGAAAATAATAGGTGTGCATTCTTTTAAAGAAGGTATTTTAACCATGTCACATCCCAGCCAGGTAGAGCTCTGACTCCTCACACTTGTAAGAATTTAGTTTCAGTTTCTAAGTACTTTCTTTGAGTCAGTCTCCTGGGGGATGGTATTTCTCCCAAAATAACATGAAACACCTTCACTTTTAAAAGGACTTAGGTTTATTAAATATGATTTACAATGAGTACTGTGACAGTTGCCAGATGGCAAATATTCAATTGCTCTTTGCCTTTCATAAGTAATCATCATTTCTAAAGGAAAGAGGTGCCTCTCTAGTTTCAAATCTTCTTCTAAATTTCTGCAGTCTTTTAATCATTACTACATAATGTCTTAATCATAAAATGTCTTGTTTCTTAGTGAAATGAATTGCATAATTCTCCTCTTTTTAGTAAGGCTTGGACCTAGTACCTCCCTATATGTGATAGATTTGGGTATATGGTGGATAATTAATAATTATTTATGAGTTTCATGTAATAAACAATTTTTTACTTCCTACTGTGTTCTAAACACAGAGATAGGCAAGTCTTTGGCCCTTATCTAAGAGTCTAGTAGGTCAGATAAACACACAAATTAATAATTTAATAACTAAAATATTAAAACTAATATTTTTTTAAATGCCATAGAAGAGTTTACATGAAGACTAATGGAAATCTTCCATCAAGGTTAGAACTATCTCACTGAAGACATCTATTATAGGCCACTCCTAAATAATAAACAATAAGAGAAAGAAATTTTTCCAATAGAATAAAAAACACAAAAACAAGAAAGGTCATGGAGGTTCAAGGAAAAGAAGAGAGCTAGCTCTAGCTGGAGCATAAGGTGTATAAGAAGGAGAGAAGGACAGGGATGAGGTAGAGCCATGTTAATGAGTTAGGATTTCATTCTGAAGGTACTGATGGGTTTTACTCAAGTGAGTGTCATGTTCAGTTTTTCACTTTTAAATAACCCACTTTAGCAGCAACATGTAGAACAGATCAGAAGATCATGAGCAGAATAGTTAAAAGACTTTTGAAATAATCCAGATGAGAAACAATGGTGGCCTGGGCTAGAGCCATGGGAGTGGATAGATTTGAGAAGTATTATGGAGGTAAAATAAATAGCAGCTCATGACTAGTAGGAGAAATGGTTTGAAGGAGACTCAGATACACTGGGAACCCTGATCAATGGTGATAGTGTTAATCAAGATTAGATGTGATGTCAAGAGCCTAGAATTTGGTGTCAGTGCTGGAATGTTCATCATTTCTCAGCTGTGAGGTTTGGGGCAATCGTTTTCATCCCTGGAAACTCAGTTTCCTCACAGTAGAAACAAAAATAGCTATAACTTACCTCATAGATATGCTGTAGGAATCAAATGAAGTCATATATGAAAATAAGCTTTATATGCTGGAAGATGCAATACACAAATGTTGTTACTCTGTTGACTTGAAAACTCACATTTCTTGAATCTAACAGTACTAAGCCATGACCTTTATCCTTAGAATCAATTACTGGCACTGCATCTCTCATAATTAAAGAAAATGTTGCTTGTGTAGGACAGGTAGGCAGAAGGAATTGTTCAAGTCATAATGACAAGTCAGGATGACAAATCAATCACCAACACTCTCCCCTATGCTTCCAAGCAAGAAATAGCTGACAGTTAACAGCCATACTTTCAACATTCCATCAAACCCAGTGCTTTGGCCTGCCTTTAGTCACGTAGCTGAAGAATCACTGTTGATGTCCTAAAAAAGCAACAGTTATAACTTGGTGATTTAAGAGTTGTTTATCTCAGCTAATCAGTGATCTCTGAACAAGAAAAATGTCCTTGGGCCCAAAAACAATTCTTTAAATTGTCCATTAAAAGTCTATGTAAATAATAATAAACAACCTTTGAAATGTGATGTCTTGCCCTCAAATTCCTATCTTGAAAAGGAGTTGCAACTTCATTTCTTCCTCTAAATTATTTTTGTGAAAGAAACTACATCTTGTTTTTACAAGTTGACCAGAGATCTTACACAGTTTCTAAGTGAATAGGTGACATTTGCTTCTGCTTCCAGCTTTGTTTCATCTGCTTACCTTATACAATGCTCTGAATTCTCATAGTACTAATTCAGTTATAGACTATTACACATATGATTAGCCCTCATCTTTCCAAAGTATGGCTTTCAGGGTTCTCTTATAACATAGAGACCCTTCCATCCTCATTTATTTCTTGGGCATATTTCTTATATTATTTTAATCATATTTATTTCTTTCTAGCATCAAAAAATTTTTTATTACTTCAAGGTGGCATAAATCTGATTCCACTAAGGTAAGCTTTCAACTGAGAATATATTACATATATTTGATAATAAGCAACCTTAAATTTTTTATTTATGTAGTAACAACTAACATATCTTGATTGTTTATTATGTTTTAGACAACCCACTAAGTTTTTTACATGAACTGTCCCATTTAATTCTCAAGACAACTTTGTATGGCAAGAACTATTATTACCTTTAAAAGTCAGCAAACTGAGGCTCAGAACAATTAAGAAACTTGCCTAGGGTCACACAGCTAGAGAGTGGCAGAACTAGAATCTGAACTCAAGTATGTCTAATGGCAGAACTTGGTTTTGTAACAATTATAGGATGCTGTTAACACAATATCATTTCATATATTCTTAATACTGCTAGCTTAAAGCCAAATGGAGATATAAGAGAAGCTTATCTTCTGGTACTGTTCAGCTTCTCTCTTCTAGGAATATTCCTACTTCACCCTCATGTATCCCATCCTGTGTCTTCACAGTGTCCTTGGGATCTGACAAAAGTTTGTTTTTTTTTAGAATATAAACCTTTATCTCCACTATCATCCCATCAAAATATGACCAGTCAGGTGTCTTCCTCAAGACATCTCTTTTAGTTAAGTGTTAAGTAGATAAATTAATTCATAACTGTGTGATAATAATTTATTACTCCTTTCAGAGAAATTTGCATATTAAGAATGGATTCTTGCCTTAATGCAGAGTAAATAAGAGGGAGCGTGAAAATTTCTGGTTAGGATTTTCTCAGTGCTGTCATATAGGAAATTTACAATGCCTTCTATATATAAGGTTGAAACCAAAGCTTTTCACATCCCTGTGAATGAGAAAGCTAGTATAATCTGTATGATATTTTCTTTTTCATTCAAGAGAGAATGCAGAAGTTAATAAGTGAAATTATTACAAAATTTATCTGAAGCTATATTAGTAATTGTTACTTAAGTCATCAGTAGAGATGAAACTAGCACTTTGAAACAGGAATTGTATAATTAGGAAATTACTATTTCCATATTTATGGAGCTTCCTTTACGGTCCTCAGAGTACCATTTTGGAGAATAATACTGTCTCTTCATCTAGATGATTAGCACTAAAACTTTGTATAACTGCATATAAATAAATCTACATAACACTGAGAAGTTACTATTATAGTTAAGTTTTCAAGTAACAGGGAGGGAGTCATGATCTAGATTTATTATATTCTGTTATCCATGTTCCATTGGGACCTACAATTATAAAATAGTTGGCTGAGGTTAGGGTTACAGACTATGACCATGAAACTGAATGAGGCTAACTTAAACAAAATGGGAACTGAACCACCAACTTTGACCCCAGTAATTGCATGCTCTAAACAACTGAGATTTGCCAGCATCTGAATAAGATTTAACAAATTCATTCTCTGGAACTAAAAGTTTGAATTTTCTTTAAGAGTACCGAATCTATTGATTTAGCCAATAGATCCAGTACATATTTAATCTTTAATATATCCACATCATACTATGTACCATTTACTATACATAAAAGTTACACTCTCTCTTCAAATATAGACATAAAATATCTAAGTCATAAGATTATTGTTAAAAATTATATAATAATTGTGAAAAAAAACACTCTAAAACACAACGTAAACATAATATTATTGTCATAATTAGAAGTCTATATTTTCAAAAACCAGTAAGGTACATATATGAGAATGAAAATTATTAAGAAAAGAGTGTTATGATTAGATCTGTGTTTTAGAAAGACTACTCTGGCAGAAGTATGGAGAATGGATTGACAGGAGATGAGGGTTATGCAAGAGGGAGACCAGGGAGAAAGAGACATTGGCCACAAAGGAGACCAATTAGGATATTATTGAACAACTCAAGTAAGAGATGATCAGTTCGAGAGACATTATGGAGGGTATCATTAATAACTTTTTGCAATCAATCGATGGGTGGGCTGTTGAAGGGGTGGATATAAAGAAGAGGAAAAAATAGTAATTCTTCACACCTGAAAAGTTAGAGCCACAAAATAGTATATAATATAAACCATCACTTTTCTCCCTCATGTACTTTAGACAATATAAAAATTCATTTGGCTCTTCTGTGTATAGTGATTGGGCAATCGAAGTTTTTCCTTTCCATCTGTTTTCTGCTCCTTTTGAGAGCAATATCAAGAATCCATAAATCTCAAGACTGAGTTCTGCTCCAAGGACTTGGTATATTGGACAGTGTTACCTTCCATGAGGGCCTGTGTAGGGAATGGGTTGGTCCCAGTGGGGCACTCATTCGTGTATGCCAACAGCTGTCTAGCCAAGTAGGGAATCATATTATTGACCAAAGAGGACTGCAAAGGGTTCAAGTTTGGGAATACCAAGTGCCAGCTCCTAGGGTAAGGCAAGACAGTAAGAGGAAAAGTAAATCACAAGGTAAGAAATTAGAACAGACTTGAAGATGAGTTAGAAATGAGTATAAGATAAGTTGAGGTAAATAGTTCAGACCAGAAATCATGGATTCTGAAAAAAAGAGGGAGGCCTATTTTCCTGTAGCATAGGCAGGTTAGTACAGGCAAATACCCAATAGCTTAAAGGCATAGAACAGGCCCAGACAACCTAAAAGGAATCTGTAATCCAAAGTATCTCTGCCTCAAGAGCTGAAAATTACATTCTTATAGTAGAGTTTCTGATTTTTTTCAGTTTCCCAAGATTTGCAGTAGAAATATATATTCTCAATAAGTAAGACTACAAGTTCTTTCACGCCCTTGAAATTCATGGGACACATGATTTCTAATCTAGAATTCTAAATCCAAGGCTATCTTTCTCATTTTATTGAGTTATAATTTTCAAAGACAATTCTTCTAATTTATAAACACAGGCTGCTTCATTAACTATGTTTAACAGGTAGTAGAGGTTTAGTTACTGACAACTGCCAAGCAGTGACTTAGAACACAGCCCTTGGTTTTCAAATTTGCTGTAACATGATATAGAGCACAGAGTACATATTTTATTTCAGGAGAAATGTCTAATTTCATTATACATTTTGCTCAGCCTGCCACAATCTGTGCATGTTGCTCTAGGCTCTCTCTCCAATAAGTTCATACTGGCCTTGTGGTTGACAAACTATAAAACGAGAGTAGGAAAAATATAAAAAGAAAATGCAATGGATCTTCTCCCCCACAAAAAAAAATACATTAGTAGTTATAAAAGGGATAAAAAACTTCAGCAAGGAAAAGCTTGTGAAGAATTCATGCTGGAAAGGATCAGTAATCACAACTGAGTTTCAACCTTTGTTCTGCTCTAAGTTTTCTTCCAGCCTTTTAGCTGGAATAGTCACTGTCACCACCATTCCTGGTTTCCAGCAGTCCTCTGATTGCCCTAGCTCTCTTGGACCAGTTATGAGCAATCCCTTTGTTCTATTAGAACAGGGTTGGCATTTTTCAAGTTGATTTTTACTAAGAAGGAAAATAAAAACAAAAGCAAGGAAATTCTGTTTCCTGGAACTGAACAGGATACTTTATTCTAAGACAATGATTCTTAAAGTGGGCTCCCAAGATCAGTGGTATTAGCAACAGTAGGGAACTCATTAAAAATGCAATTTTTCAGGTCTCATCCAAGACCTTCTGAATCAGATACTCTGGGAGTGAGGCCCAGACATCTGTCATTTAAAAAGCCCTTCAGATGATTCTAATACAGTGTCAAGTTTGAGAAACACTATTCTAAGGAAACTGCAACCAAATCCTGGGTAGCATTGACCAGTCCCACCTACAGACCCCATAGCCTCCTCTTTTTCCCTTTTTCCTTCCTTCCTTCCTTCCTTCCTTCCTTCCTTCCTTCCTTCCTTCCTTCCTTCCTTCCTTCCTTCCTCCCTCCCTCCCTCCCTCCCTCCCTCCCCCTGCCTCCTTCCTTTCTTCCTTCCTTCTTATTTCCTTCCTTCTTCCTCCTCCTCCTCCTTCCTCCCTCCCTCCCCCTCCTTCTTTCTTTCTTTCTTTCTTTCTTTCTTTCTTTCTTTCTTTCTTTCTTTCTTTCTTTCTTTCTTTCTTTCTTTCTCTCTCTCTCTCTCTCTCTCTCTCTCTCTCTCTTTGTATCAACCATATTTGGTTTTATTTGCCTATGGCCTGGTCACTAGTGGCGAACTCTACCTTTGGAGCAGTGGACTCCATGTTCTGGGCTACCAGATGCACCAAGTATTACTACAAATCACTCCAGGAGCTCTCACATTCTTCCTCCAGCCCCAATTTTTCATGTGCTCTGCACTGTACTTAGTACATTACACTCAGTATTTTGCTTAATCTTCACTATAGCTCTATAAGTTGGACATTATTACCTACATCTTCCAAATGAGGAAATGTAGATTCAGAGAAGGTGACTTGCCCAAGGGATGCCAAATAATAAGGGCAGGGCCAAGAGTCAAACCTAGGTGTCTATGACTCCAAAGCCCATACTTATAACCTTGGTTTCATACTATCTTCATATAGTCACATGGCCCTCATTCCAGGTACCATTGTATAAGCAGCTTCTATCATCACATATAAACTTACTATCTTGGCTCACTGACTCCCTATGCACTGATCCTTTCACCAATAGTATCCCAAGACAAGTTACTTAACCTTGCTGAGCTTCAGTTCCCTTACCTATAAAATGGAGATATAATTCTTACCTCAGAGGGTGACTGTGGATCAATGTATATGAAAATGTTGTAAATCATAATAGAAATGAAAGTTGTTATCTCAAACCTACAGATTAGAAAATGTAAGGTCAGTGTGGTTACCTGATTTAGACAAAAATGGTTGCCTTTACACCTGTTATTTGAAGGTACGTGGAGGCCTCTGATCCCAAAATCTCTCTACTTGCCACTAGAAGTAGAGACCCTATTTAATAAGTATTCTCATTAAGATGAAAATGTTCTCAGGCTAGGTTTTAAAATGGGTAGAACACAGATACATTTTTAACAAAAGAGGTAAGAATGGCCTTGAATCAGGGTACTGCCTGGTGAAGTAGTGGTTTATCCATTAACTACTGCAATGGGTTTTGGAAAGCCAGAGGACACAGAGTCAGGAGGAAGAAAATGAGGACAAAGCAGAGACTTTGCTGTGAGAAATAGGAAAGCTCAAAGGATTGAGCAGCTTCATCATTTTGCTTATGGCCCAATTATTCATATTACCATTAAAATCCACATTTAGTCCTCCCTCTCTTTTTAAACAATTTTTAAATTATAGTATAATATACTTCAAAACAATTCTTTTTTTTATTTTTCCTTTTCTCTTCTTCTATTTCTTAGGTTTCCATTTCTTTCTTTCTTTTTTTTTTTTGTTTCATACTTCCTTCCCACAAGTAAGGTTAGTTTTCTGTGAACTAGACTTTCACTCCTAGCCTTTCTCTTCTCTGTTTCTTTTTCATGGTGTGCCCAGAGTACAAACAGTGTTTCAGTAAAGTAGTGGTCACCAAGCTAAGGGAGAACATTGGTGCATTTTGTGGAACTAGCAGTGTTATACCAACCAGACAGAAGTCCTAAGCAACACTGCATGAATCTGTCCTTGGGTTTTGTAAGGACTGATGTAAGAAAAGGCAATCTGTAGGTTTTCATGGGAGGGTTTTTATACAGGGATATTTTTTAAAGTTACTTTCCTTTTTTTCCTGATATGAAATATATTTTATCTAAAATATAAGTTTTTAAGAAAATATGGGCATGAAATAACTTTCAATAAATCCTGGCTTGAAGATGGATGTTAAAGGAAAAACCCTCTACCTGTTCTTTATGGCAATTTATTCTCCTGCAAGTAATTTTTTTAAAAAAGATTCTATTTCTACAAGGTAAAATTTTGTTTTAAATAGGATTCTGTGTAATTTAGAATATCATGAAAACCTATCCAAGTAGAGTGCAAATTATAAGCACCTTGAAATATCCACAAAAAATTTAAATACCATTCCACTACATATGTCATCATTTAAAAGGAAAAGCCACAGTTTGCTAAATTTATGGTCCATAGAACCCAGAATTTTTATAGGAGAACTCTGAAACATGTTGGCAAGTAGGACTGGGGAAGATGTGGTTGTCCTCCTTAATGACAACCTCAAAGTTTAAAGATATTTTACAAGATTCTCTTAGTAAGCTATCTTTGTTTTATCTTCTACACATATAGTTCTAAATTCTTCTTGACTCTCTTTTCAGTTCAACTGGTACTGTTGCATGAAGTGGTGAGTTCTCTAGGTTTTACTGCTCACTGTGTAAAGTCTCTCTTCCTTTTGTTTGTCTTTAATTTGACTCCTTTACGTTTGTAGTTCTCTGCTGAGCTCTAGTCAGTAAATAAATAGCTTTGACCACTATTTATTTTTACCATCCTTCATGATGCTTTTGTAATTAGGATAATGATGGGACCTACCTCATACAGTTAATAAGTATTGAATGATGCAATGCATGTCAAATGCTTAGACCTGTGCCAGGCACACAGTAGTAGCAAATAAGTGGTAATTATCAGTAGTACTAGTATTAGTATGACCTTTGAACATTGCCTTTATCTTAAAGTTTTTGGGTTAAAGAATTTTAATCCTTTGAATCTGTCTCTTTCTTATTCTTTCATCCTTGCTGCCCTTCTCTATAACACCTTGAGCTCCATTTTGCCTTTCTTAATTTATTCGCCACCTGAATTAAGCATTACGTTCCAGATATGGCTTTACCAGGTTTTAATCTTTTTTCAAAAACAGGATAATGTGTCATTCTGTTGCTAGTCTGTTTTGTATTGATACACAGCATTCTGTTGGCCTTTCTAGTTAAAAATAGCAGAGAGCTAAAAATTTTCCATAAATATCTATAACTCCCAGATCTTTTTTTTAGCGCCATAAGTAACATCAGATCTTAATATTTGTATTGTATAGCTAAACATTTGTACTGTAAATGCTTTACCTTGCTGAGATAATTTACTATTCCCACTCCTCCAATTTTGAGAGTGTTAAATGGCCACTTACCCTATGTCAGCTTAACATTTCTCTACTGAGAAGAGCTTAGCGCCAACTACAAACACAGGAACACCACTGTTTATACCTTATTTTACACCACTAATAATACTTAAATAAACCTTGGACCATGGATATCTCAATGCAGACACTACTCTATCAAGAGAAACACCCACTTTTTCCTACCCTCCATTTTATTCTGTATGCTAGCTTACCTTTCATGACAAAATGTTTTCCCAAATCCCATAGGAATTCATTTAACAATAAAAAATTGTCAACAGTATGGAAGTTTGTAAAAGACTTCTTTAAAAGTCTATGTAAATTCTATTCCCTGGTTCCACCTTGTCCATGTGTTGTTAACTCTCTTGAGGAGCACTCATAGATTAGTCAGACATGATTTTCCCTCACAGAAATTTTACTGCCTTCCTTCTGAAAGGTCGTGTTTGACTGTGACTTTATATTAATTATTTGTCTATAAAACAGTGGTTCAGAGATTTGCAGATTTTGCTTTTTACGAAATTTTTTCATATAATCATTAAATGTCAGTGCTAGAAAGAACCTTAGAGATGGTTTCTCTTCACTTTACAATGAGGAAACTGAGGCCTAAAAATGCTTCTGCCAGACTCATTTTTTATTATTTTTTTAATGATTTGAGTAAA
Source organism: Macroglossus sobrinus (assembly GCA_004027375.1). Taxonomy (NCBI): domain Eukaryota; kingdom Metazoa; phylum Chordata; class Mammalia; order Chiroptera; family Pteropodidae; genus Macroglossus; species Macroglossus sobrinus. Next base: position 57,608 of record PVKZ01003083.1, read on the forward strand.
ATTCTTATTTTGAATTGTGCTCATATGTTTTATATGATGTCTCAAATAGAATGTGTTTTCTTTACTATGAAATATCTAACAGATATAATTTATGGAAGCAAAATTTTTTTAAGAACTCACTTTTTCTTTAAACAGTCTTGTTACACTTAACTTCATCCTCATACTTTAGATCACTTTTTATTTTGTTATTCCTATTAAGAATTCTATCCCCAAAACATACCTCTTTCTTGTTATTCTTAGAATCTTGTTATTCTTTAAATCCTCATTCCAAGTTCAAAGGTAGACAATATGAATTCACAATATTTGAAGACAAGAAACTGGTTACATTTGCGTTGGAGGAAGTAGTGACTAGATAAGGTCATCAGGATGACTCCTGGGGTGCAGTTAGTGTTCTCTTTCTTGATCTGGATGTCATATTGATGAGTGTGTTAACTTTGAGAAAATCCATTGAGCTGTTTGACACTTATGATTTGTGAAGCTTTCTGTATATGTCATACTGCAATAAAACTTTAAAAAACAAAATAACACTCAAGCCCTTAAATCAACTTGATTTGGTAGGTATTTTTATTATCCAATTTGATGAGGAAACTGAGGTACAGAGAAACTAAGCAGCTTGCTGAAGAAACAAGACTGGAATTTGAACTTTAGTAGTCTGGCTCCACATCCATGTTCTTAATTAGCATATTATATAGCAACTCAGAATTAATTTTTTCAATAGCAAGGTTATTTGCTTTCTAATATTGTGATGACTTTGCATTTAACTCTAAATGCACTTTTTTATTTTCCCTCATTAGATAACAGCATCCCTTGCTTCAATGCACATGAATGCACAGGAAAATGCATTGATGGCATAATTTCCCTGGCCTTGTCATCTCTCTTTATGACTCTCTGTGCCTCTCAGAGATGTTCATTATCAGTTTCACTATGAAACTAAAAAAACCCAACCTAAAACTCTAAGAACATTCTCAAAAAAAAAATTGCTACAACTAATCTCTAAGAGCAGATATCACACTGTAATTTTTTGTTCTAACCTAAATATTTTAGGTATTCAAAAATCATGAAAAGGAGAACTGGGCAAAATGGCATAGCTGACAGAAGCTTTTTCATCCCCTCATGAGACCACATCAAAGTTGAGAAAGAAACAAGGAGCAAACAGCAGAGTCACCTGGGGGTCTAGATGAACAGAAGTCTTACATTTAAGGAGAGAAATAAAAAATCACCCTGCAACAATTGGAGGTAGGAGGGGGCTAAGGTGTGAGGTTGACTGGTCTTCAGCGGCTAAGTGGAACATAGACTACCACAGCACTAGTCAGCATCTGCAGACACTTCTTAAAGGTGTCCCATCACCCATCAGACTTTTATGGTGACAGACCTACCACTCTCAGCACCAGTGCTGGGTGGCTGCTCAGGGATCACTAGGGACTTACAGAGAGACACTGAGTTGTCAAAGCAGGGGCTGAAGGCAGGCTTTCTACTGGGTGGAAGTGCTGGTGCTATCCATTGCTCCTCTGTTAAGGCCTCTCCACTCCCAGTGTGCAGACTCAGTGCCACGGTAGCTAAAACATCATCCAACTGGATAACAGAGGTTGCTCCTCCCAGAGGATTCCCTGAAACTCTGCCTCCTCAACTCATGGCTGCTCCCAAGCCACATCCAGTGGTGTCTTGAGGCAAGTCCAGTGCCACTTGGTGAGCAGCACAAAGACTCACACTGGAGGCAATTGAACTTGTTATCTAACATGGCCTCTTAAGATAACTATAAGCACAGCACCTGTGGATTGCTTGCTGAATCTTAACAGGTGGCCCTGGAGGAGCACAAGCTAGGGCTAAACTTGGCCTGCAACTGAACCATTATCAGGAGTGTGCTGTTGGACATCTACCACACAAAGTCACACTAAGATCAAGAAACTTAGAAGTTTTGATTAGTACACCGAAACAGATATAGAAAGGCAGCCAAAATGGGAAGACAAAGAAGCAGAAACCATATGAAATCAAGGAAAAATGGAGTCAAAAAATCTCACAGATGCAGAGTTTAAAACACTGGTTATAAGATGCTCAATAAAATTAAGGGATGTATAAGTGAACTCAGTAAGAACATTAAAAAAGAGATAAAAAACAAAAATGGAAATTATAAAAGGGAATCAGTCAGAAATGAAGAATACATTATCTGAAATAAAGAGTATATTAGAGGGATTTAACAGAGTGGAGGAAGAAGAGGATCAAACTACCAATATAGAGGATGGGGAAGCCAAGGATAACCAACCAGAATGGCAAGAAAAAAGTAACCGAGAATATAGTAGTAATTTAAGAAGCCTATGAGACAAAATTCACGGTAATAGCATTTGTGTCATAGGAGTACCTGAAGAAGGAGAACAAGAAGTTGAATATGTATTTGAGGAAATAATGATGGAAACTTCCCTAATCTGGTGAAGGAAATAGACATACAACTCAAGGCAGCTCAGAGTCCCCCCAAAAAAAATGAACCCAAAAGGCCCACACCAAGACACATTATAATTAAAATGTCAAAGGTTAAATACAAAGTGAGACTCTTAAAAGCAGCAAGAAAAAAGCAATTACCTATAAAGGACATCCCATTAGACTGGCAGCCAATTTCTCAAAAGAAACTATGCAAGATAGAAGGGCTTGCCACAAAATATTCAAAGTGGTGAAAACTCACAATCTACAATCATTTAGTGAGTCAGATTAAGACAAATATCACATGATTTAACGTACATGTGGAATCTAAAGAACAAAATAAACAACAACAACAAAAATGGAAATGAACTCAGAGATACAGAGAATATTTTGAGGGCTACTAGATGGGAGGAGTGGTTGGGGGAATGCTGAAAAGGGGCAAAGGGATTATGAAGTACAAATGGATAGATACAAAATAGTTATAGAGATATAAAGTGTAACATAAATAAAATAGTCAACGATGTAAAAAGTACGTAAGGGCAATGAAGGGTACCTGATTTAGCGGGGTGACCACTTTGTGAGTTATATAGATCTCTAATCACTGTGTTGTACAATTGAAACTAATATATTATTGTATGCCAACTATAATTGAAAAAAACTCATTGAATCAAACAATGTAAATACAATCAACTAATTATCTATTACACTTCAATAAAGCTGGGGGAAAATCACTAAAGGAAGGGAAATATTTTGGGCACACAAGATTCCAACTGAGTCTACCTCTGATTGCTATATAACTACTGGAAAAGTTAAATGCTTTTGTAAATAAAGGTTAGATTTTCAAAGATTCATGAGGAGTGCTGAGACTAGTGAAGGCCCTAGGGAAGAGGCAAATGGACAAGGGAAAAGAACTAACACTATTAGTGAAGTGCCAATTCTGTGTCAGATATCTCATTAGAGCAGTTTATGTTCATTATCTCATTTAATCCTCACCATCACCATGAGAAGGAGGTATTAACAATCCCCATTTTTTTGATGAAGAAAATGAGGCTCAGACATCAGTTCACATAGCTAATTAGGTCTGTCTGGCTCCAAAGATCATGTTTTTTTTTTCCCCATTAAACTGTAGTACCTTTCAAAAAGTAGATACCTCTTTGCCTGTGTTAGAGTAAAAATATCAAAGGAAGAAGAGAAGATAATGTTATGAATAAACATATACATTTTTATTTTAAAAATCTCTTACTAAAAAAAAGCTCTTACTATTTATAAACCATAGAAAGCTGTTTTGTGAAGGAAATAAATGGTATTTTGAGCAACATTACTACCAGTTAATTCCACCCATTACAGTGAATCATACTTTTTCTTTAATCCCTCGGCTTGGAGAGTACTGAAGAAAAAAACAGTTTTCAAATGTTATAGATCTTATCACTTTTAGAACAAAAATTTTCACTAAAAATGCTATAACCCAATGATAATTAACAATTGGAGTAAATTACAGTAAATTAAAATTTGTATACCTATGATACTGCCCAAAAGTCATTCATTAGTCTTGAGTTTTTTTTTTAATATTCTACATATAGATAAAGAAGCACTGTACTCTCCATTCCGTATAATCAGTAGAAGTATAGTGGTTAAAAGCACAAATTCTGATATTCAAATATAGTGGTTAAAAGTTCAAATTCTGGCTTCACCCTTTGATAATCATATGACCTTGGCTTATAGGGTTGTCAGACTTAGCAAATAAAAACACAGGAGAGCAAGTTAAATTTAAATTTCAGATAAATAATATTTTTAAGTATAAATATGTCTCACATAATTATTAATCACTTTATCTAAAATTCAAATTTAATTGGGCATCCTGTATTTTATCTAGCAACCCTACCTTGGATGAGTTACTTAATCTCTTTGTTCCTCAATCTGGTAAATTGTAAAATGTAAATGATATTATGATAGTAGTAACTAGTTCACAGAGTTGTGGTGAGCATTACATGAGAATATATGTAAATGGTCACCATGCCTGATACAGAGTAAGAACTATATAAATGATAACTCTTATAACTACCTAATTCCATTATTTACATTAATATGAGTTTGGCTTGGGCTTCTCCTTTAAAAGGGACAATAAAAGAATTACTTTATATCTTATTTACTATGTGCAGAACCAAAGTAGAAGAGTGATACTGCAGTGTATTTTTATATATACTAACATTGAATACCTTATTTTTTTACTAAGAAACATGTTCAATAACCTTACACTTTACAACCCAGAAACAGATTCTTCTGTTATTGTGCATAAAATGATCTTTCCATACAGCAATAAACTTTTTATAATTTGAGAGTCTGGAAAAAATAAGAAAATATTTTTAGTATCTATTTCATGAACTAGATCAACATTAAAATTTAAGAGCTGGTATATTTCAGTTTCTTGTAACACTTAAGAAAAACTTAAACACATATTAAAATTCATTGTACAAAACATTTAAAATATAATCTATTTGTATTTGCTTTCATGATCTCAGATTGTAAATGTCTACCACTGTTTTCACAATTTATATGCACAGCAATATTTATCTATGTTAACTTCAAGATGGCATTTAGTCATTTGAATGCTTACCTTCACACATGGTAAACTATAGGGATGTGTGAAGTTTCATAAAAGGTAAATTGCACAGAAAGAATGGAAGAACCAAAATGGTATAAATGATTCTGAAAAAGTGGAGAAATATTACCTAAAGTTGTGCACTTTCACAGCAGGTAAATATCATGGTTTTGCCAGTAATCTGTGCTTTGGATTGCAATAAATTGTTCCTATTTTTCTTTCTATTGTATAAGACACTAACTTGGCTTCATGAAACTAAGCATGCATGTCATCTCCCACCTCATTTTTTTTTAGTGTAGAAGGGGAAATATAATACAAACTGTTCTGGTGCACAATAATCTATTTTAAAGTTGCATGCAAGAAAAACATCCCAGAAAACCTGGCAAGATAGCATTCAGATTTCTTCACATAATTTCCGTCTTTTATTTCATTCCTTCCTTTACTGCCATTATCATGCATGCAAAAAACAATCCATGTATGCAGGAACACAACAAAAAATAATATAATCTTATGGACATGATACAAACAGTCATTACTTTGAAAAAATGGTATGCTTTCTGTGGATAGATATGATGTCAGTGGGCATAGGCAGAATTTGACTGGACCAAATCACAAGACAATTTTTTAAAACATGATTTTTAAATAGAAAGTAAATGGTTTCAACTTGGTTTCTATTTTTTTTATGTCCTGTATGAACACCTTGCTTTGAAGTTATAAAGGATTTCTCTCTACAGTTCTCAAATTTATATTTGCAATCTGTCCTCTTGTTATTTTCAATTGCCTTTTGGATATCTTCATTCAGATGCCATGCAGGCACCTTAAACTCAGTGTACCCAGACTGAACTTCGTATCTTTTCCCCAAACCTTGTCCTCCTTCTGTATCCCCTGGCTCAGTTCCAGGTGTCAACATCTACCCATTTCCTTAAGCTAGATGTCACCCTCTGATCCTGTCCTCATTCAATCAATTGAATGTTGTTGATTCCACCTAGAAATTCTTTCTGGAATCTATCCCCTCCCCTTCGTTCTCACAGCTATTAATTTAGTTTAGTCTCTCTTCTGTACTTTTACAATGACCTAATAATGATCTCTTACTAGCTTCCTTTGCTTCCAGTCTCTTCCATTTCCAATCTATCCTTTATGTACTAACCAGAGGTTTTTGTTTGTTTGCTTTGTTTTGGTTGGTTGGTAGTATTTTTTTTAAATACAAATCTGGAATAAATTCCTCTCTTTTCAAAAACCACTCAGTACTCTTAGGAGCCTACGGGATTAAGTTCAAAGTCTTTTGAGTGGCACACAAGGTTCATAGACTTCTCTTTTCAACCTTGCTTCTTCCAAACTCATTGCTGGGATGCTTCATGTATTTGATTTCTTCCTGTTAAACCAAACTAGAAGGTAGTCCTCAAAGAAAGCCTATTATTTCTCTAAGCTAATGGTTCATAACCAAGGGGACATATCAAAATCACCTGGGGATTTTTTTAAAAATAAAATATAAATTCCCTTTCTCATCTCAGGCCTACAAAATCAGAATCTGCACAAATGGAACACAGTATTTGTATTTTAACCAGGTTATCAGGTGATGAGGGATACACATGCCTAGTATAGGCACTTGTTTATACTGTTCCTTCTATCTGTAATGCACACTCTTCTCCACTCCCTCTTCCCAAATCTCTACCTGGGTACCTCCTACCAATTATTCAAGGCTTAGCCTAAATATCATCTCCTTTGTGAGGCCTTCCACAATCTACACAGGTAAAATGAATTGCTCTCTGGTGCCTGTTGCTGTAGCATTTTTTCATGTACTGATACTATAATAATTTTGAGTGCTCCTTGTTTTTTATTTATGGCATTCTCCTGTGAGAATGCAAACTCCTTGTGTTTCTATGTTTTCCCAGGCCTTATCAGAGTTCCTGGCACTGTGATAAAGAAATATGTGGGGAAGAAAAGAAGGGAGGAGAAAAGAAAGGAAAAAAGGGAAAGGTGGTATGGCCCAGGCTTCCTCTGGGGCCAAATGAGAATAGAAAATTACATTGTCTTCTATTTCTTATCAAAAATCTCCTGTTATAGTCTATAATTGAACCCCTGTGGTGGGCCTTATGTTACAACATACTGAATTTTAGCTAATCTTAAAATATCTATTTGGCACAACAACAACAAAAAAAAGAGTAGAGTGAGAGATTTGTTCATCTACAAAGTTGAGTTTTTGCCCCCAGAAACTTCTGGTAGTCCCTGATAACAGTCCAGCAAAGAGTGCTTGCTACTTTACTACTCTGTTCATGTTCTCCTGAGTACAACAGTAACAAAACTGTGAGAGTTTTTTACTACAGGATGACAGAACCTCAGCAAGCAAGTTGGAGGATGGCAATTTTACATAACTGCCTTTCTTAAAGGTGCTAGCAACAACTTCCTTTTCTTCAGTGTGAGCTGATGGCATAGTCACTTCCCTTTTGGTTTCACTGCCAGTTTTTTCCTGTTTTTAACTGCCATCTTTGACTAGGACTGTTTTCTTGAGAAGCCTAAAAAATTAAAAAACAAGAGGTCAATTCAAGACATTTTAAAGAGTTAATTCAGAGGGGAAAATGTCACCCAAATTGGTTATTTAGCATCATTTAATTGTAACACATGAAAGGTTCTTCTTTGACTAAAAAACACACACTGGAGGGGGACCAGATAAAATGGCATATATGATAGAAGTTTAGTCGTCCGCTCTTGTGACCACATCAAAGTGGAGATAGAAGCATGGAGCATACAGTAAGCAGAGTCACCTGGGGGTCTAGATGAACAGAAGACCTACAACTAGAAAGAGAAATAAGAAATCACCCTGCAATAGTCGGAGGTAGGAGGGAGCGAAGATGTGAGGCTGCTCAGTCCCCAGCAGCTGAGTGGGACAGAGACTGTGGCAGCCAGCAGCTGCATACATCTCTTAAAAGGGCTGAGTCCATGACCAAACTTTCACAATGACACGCCTGCTCACTCTGAGAGATAAAAAAAAAACATAAAAATAGAAATCAAATTATAAAAGGGAAGCAGTCAGAAATGAAGAACACATTATCTGAGATGAAGAGTATATTAGAGGAAATAAACAGAGTGGATAAAGAAGAGGATTAAACCACCAAAATAGAGGATGGGAACCCAAGGACACTCAATTAGAATGGCAAGAGAAAAGAAGCCAAGACCAAAATAATAATTTAAAAAGCCTATGGGACACTATTAAATGTAAAACTATTCATGTTATAGGAGTTCCTGAAGGAAAACAAGATGTTGAAGAGCTATTTGAAGAAATAATGATGGAAAACAACACTTACCTTGTGAAAAAAAATAGACGTAAAACCCCAGGAAGTCCAGGGAGTCTCAAAAACCAGGAACCCAGAGGTCCACACCAAGACAGATCATAATTAAAATGTCAAAGGTTAAATACAAAGTGAGACTCTTAAAAGCAGCAAGATAAAAGCAATTACCTACAAAGGACATCCCATTAGACTGGCAGCCAATTTCTCAAAAGAAACTATACAAGATAGAAGGGCTTGGCACAGAATATTCAAAGTGGTGAAAACCCATGATCTACAATCAAGAATACTTTATCCAGCAAAGATATCATTTAGAGTCAAAGGACAGATAAGGAACTTCTCAGACAAAAATAAACTAAAGGAATTCATCAATAGCATGCCAGTATTTTAGCAATTATTAGAGGGACTTCTTTAAGAAGAAAACATGTATAGAAAACATGAATAAAGAATGGTAATAACTACATTCCTATCAACAAGTACCTCAAGTGGAAAAGAATTATGTGCTCCAACCAAGATAGTGAAGCTGAATGGATAAGAAAGGAAGACATCTACATATGCTGCCTATAAGGGACTCACTTCAGATTAAAAGACACACCCAGACTATAAGGAAGGGGATGGAAAAAGATATTGCTTTGATGGACCTAGAGGGTATTGTGCTGAATGAAGTGAGTCAGATTAAGACAAATATCACATGATTTAACATACATGTGGAGTCTAAAGAACAAAATAAACAACAACAACAAAAATGGAAATGAACTCAGAGATACAGAGAATATTTTGAGGGCTACTAGATGGGAGGAGTGGTTGGGGGAATGCTGAAAAGGGGCAAAGGGATTACGAAGTACAAATGGATAGATACAAAATAGTTATAGAGATATAAAGTGTAACATAAATAAAATAGTCAACGATGTAAAAAGTACGTAAGGGCAATGAAGGGTACCTGATTTAGCGGGGTGACCACTTTGTGAGTTATATAGATCTCTAATCACTGTGTTGTACAATTGAAACTAATATATTATTGTAAGCCAACTATAATTGAAGAAAAGCTCATTTAATTGTACAATGTAAATATGAGCAACAAATTGCCTATTATATTTCTATAAAGCTGAGTGGGGCAGGAATCACACACTGGAGAGCACAAAAAAGTTAGCTGAATTTATTACAAAGAGCCCAGTCACCCAAACAATCTATCTTAGAAACCCCCTGGTTTCTTCACGTCACCCTGTTGGCAACAAAAAACAATCATTATTGGATAAAGAGTTTTTAGCAAGCAGTGGCTTTATCACTTTTCAAGAGACTGTGAGTACATGCAAGCTTTTGAGGGCTTTTACCTTGTGCCTAAGGCATCTAAAGATCAACAGTGAGACTCTGTGAGAATTTAGGCAGGCAGCAAAACTGAATCCAGGAAGTTATCTCCTAACATTCTAACTTTTGACTCCTACCTCTAATATGAATGAAATTTTCTTGGCCATGTTTACCTCTCTCAATTCTGTAACCAGCTGGTGAAGGCAAAAAGTTATAAGCTCAGTTCTTTTGGTTGCCAAATGCAAATTTTTCAAAGTGAGTAAGCATATGTGTAAAGAAATGTTATAAGCAGAAAACCACCTAAGCAGCATATGCTTCCGTCCACCTCCTCTGTTGCTCTATTCACCTCAGTAGTATCAGGAAGTTAAGATAGCAAGAAAATTCTGCTGGCTAAGTCTTAGATACTAGTTTTTCTTATAAATGATACTGTGGTACAGTATTGTGCAAGCCCCAAAAGGTGAAAGCTTACTCAGAAGAAGTAATTATGTAGGTTTAATGCTCCTTGACCACAAATTGATTCAATAGGTTTTCCCTTGGGATGCTTTGCTAGAACAATACCAAGGATACAACATCTGCAAAAACTATTATATCTTGGTTTCCAATTTGATATCCTCAAAGATTAAAGAGATTTGAGGTATCATTTATACTTTTAGATAAAACAAAAGATAAGAGGGACCCTTGCATATTTGACTTCCAAATATCAGTACAGAGACCAATAGCTTGAATCAAAATATTGATAGAACTTCTATAATTAACCAGATAATTTCCTCTAAATATTCAGATAATTGATAGAAATTCAGATAATTGTATCAATTCACCCTTATACTTCCTATATTTATATACTTTAAACATTTCAATATAGTTATTTGGCTCAAAATATAAAAGTCCAAAATGTGAAATCCTACCTTTAAATTTTGTAAAGTAAAATAAGAGGTCAAATTCATCTCAATTAATTTTCACATTTGAAGGCTTTTATGTAATGCCTGGTATATTAGAATATGCTCTATGATTCAACATTTTTAAATAAACCATTAAATTTTCTTAAAGTTATTTTCTGCTCAATATAAGTTTTTATGATGTAGTATTTACTCTTTGGGGCAGATGATCTATGGTTTAGTACAAAAGTTACATAAAAATACTGGTTTGTTTTCAGTAGCCCCTTGATGTGGCCCAATATCTTTTGGAGAATTTTTGGGGTGGGCAGCCACCATATTGAACTGAAATCCTCAGGGAACAGCGACCCTCAAGTCTGTTTCTTGGTTAGTAATCCATAATGCAAAGCAAAGAGTGTAGAGCATGGATTTTCAAACCTTGGCACCATTGATATTTTGGGCTGGGTAGTTCTTTGTTGTGATGGCTGTCTTGTGCAGAGGATGGTTAACAACATCAATGGCCTCTACCTACTACCAGTAGCACCCTTTCCTCCCCATTTGTGACAACCAAAATTGTCTCCAAAAGGAAAAGTTGTCCCTGGTTGAGAACCATGGCCCTAATGCATTACCTCACTATTGCCTACATTAAGGTTTGTCTGGCCGTTTCTATCTATCTACACTTTAGCTCTGAACTAGTCCATTTGGTCAATATTTACAAATATGGGTAAAATATTTAATATTAAAAATGTGACAAATGTAGTAAGTTGAAATCACAGATTGTAAATTTAAATTATTAAGTTTTGTTGGGTTCAAGGATACTGTCTAACTTGGAATTCACTGGCTTCACTTAATCTATATACAATCTTTATTTATATGGTTGTTAAGTATTCATAGTCACACAGTCACATCAATCCAGCAGGTACAAAATCCAATCTGAGGCATTATGTTACACTCCATGGGGCTATGAAATACCATAAGATATAGTATCTCTCCTCAAAGAACTTTTTCCATCAAGCCGTGGGAATACATTGTAATACATACAGTATTAGACTCTGGGCTGACATTTTGAAGTAAAATATTCAAGTGTCCTTTTTGGGGAGGAGTTAATAAAAAGCACATTTGAATGTCTTATCATTTTATTTAAATTAAGAAATACACACACATATGTGAAAAAGCATAAACAACCCACAGGGAACTCCATGTAAAAACTCAAGTTATCTTTATCAATAATAACAACAGACAGTTTATTTAATAGCAGTAGAGGTCAAAAAGTTTATTAAGACATCAAAAGCAGTGCTTGGAACATTTCAATAGTTTAGGTCTCAGAATTTAGCATTTGATCTTTCACATTCTTATCAAACTCTGGCCCGAAATGATGTCAAGGAAAGTCACTTCTCAGATATGCTTAACTTATTTATTACACAACTCTATCTCAGGTAGTTGTAAAATCAAAGTAACTGGAAAGAATTAAGGAGACAAAAAAATGAAAGGTTTCACATATAATAAAGGAAACAATTTAAAGATTCCGCAAGAGCAGTCCCTAGGAGTTTAACTAGACATCAATAAAACATACAGTGTACCCATAATGTCCCTAGAACTATACCAACCTCAGTGAAGAATTAAAAGGAAATACACCTATCCATTGATTTATTCATTCATTAATTCATTCAACAAATCTCTCTTGAGGGCTTACTATATGCCACACGCTGTTCTAGGCTCTGAGGATATAGCAATGAACAAAACAGATAAGAACCTTGCCCCATGAGAGCTGGCATCCTACCTGAATAATTCTTACATAAGAGAAGTTGGATCTCTGGCCTCAAGGACCTAAATAATCTTGTTGGGCAGACTAAACAAATGAAATGCATGAAATAAGAACAAAACTACAATGTGAATGCTGCTCTATCGACATACAAGAGAAGTTTGAAGGAGGGCTTGGAGCAAGGAGGAAGTTCAGTGGGGGTGGGCTTTAAGAAGCGACTCAAATGATGGAGCTTGAGTCAGAGCCTTGCAACTCAAAGTGTGGACTTTGAATTAGCAGTATTGGCGCCAACTGAAAAATTGTTAGCAATGCAGAATCTTGGGCCCATTCCAGGTTTGCTGAATCAAAATCTGCACTTTACAAATAATCCCAGGCAATTTATATGGGCATTAAAGTTTAGGTGGCAAATTAAAGTTCTTGTCAGGCTGGCATTGTTAAGTGTTAGCCAGACCAGTGGGAAATAGAGACTGTATTGGGGCCTATCATCAGGTTATAAGTAGTAAAGGCCTGGAATTAGGGAACTAGGAGTAAGGAAAGTGCAATTATATAATTTTTATCTAGATAGATAAGAAAATCTATCACACACACACACACACACACACACACACACACACACACACACGCACACACACACACATATAAAACAGAATATAATTCAGCCATAAAAGAGAAATCCTGCCATTTGCAACAACGTGGATGGACCTTGAGGGCAATATGCTAGTGAAGTAAGTCAGACAGAGAAAGACAAATACTGTATGATCTCACTTACATGTGGAATGTAAAGAAAAAAATACCAAACTTATAGAAATAGAGAATAGATTGGTGGTTGTCAGGGACAGGAAATGGAGGAAATTGGTGAAGGTGGTCAAAAGGTACAAACTTCAAGTTATAAGATGAATAAATTCTAGGAATCTAATGTAAAACATGGCAACTATAGATTAAATAAGGTAACATGTAGCACTTAAGTTGCTCCTGGCACACACACAGAAAAAATTGGCATCCATTAATAATAACGGTATTAATAATATGCTATCTTGAGAAAGTTCAAAAGGAACAACAGAAATATTGAGTGTCTGCTAGAGCTCCAACACTGTTTTGTGTACAGACCTATAACCACCTGAAAGGTTGGGAACTTCATCCTTATTTTAAACTAGCATTGGGGTGTTTTAAACATGTAATTAACTCCTTATGGGTTCAATAATATGTACTGCTACTGATTAATTTTTCTGTGGATGTACTACTACCTATTTTCAAACTTCCTTCTCTCTTACACGTGTAGAACTTGTGATGAAGAGAAGCCCCAGTCAGTCCACTCAGCACCAAATGATAACCCAAGAGATTTAAGTCAACTGGAGCATGTCTCGGACAGGAACATGGAAAGCAGGAACGTGGATATGGATCTGTCCAGCTGGTGCAGCCCCAGGCTAGGGAGACCCAACCGCAGGAATGAGCATCGGTCCATCGACTAGGTGGCTGTCTGTGCCCCCACCCTCGACCAGATCGGGGAGCCAAGAAGGACTTCCCACACTCTCTAAGTTTCAACTCCGAGGCTGCGTGTGCCTCAGCCTTGCATGCCTGTCTGCAACGTGGCCGCATCTGGGACAGCTCACACCCGGCTCATACCCTCATACCCCAAGGGTCACCTAAACTCTTCCATTCTCTCTTCAGGCGGAGCGGTACTCCAGGTCCCCCAGTCCCCGGTTCTTCTCTTCATATGCCGGGAGAATCTCTCCCTTTATCAAGTTCCAGCAACCCCAGGCAAACCCCTTCACTTGAAACCTTAGCTCTCCTGACACCGCCCGGCTGTGGGGTGGAGGCAGGGCCTTCAGCGGAACCGCCCTCGACCGCCTCCCCTGCCCAGCGGGTTGCTGGGGCGCCTCCACCTCCTCTTCCTAAAGCCGTGAGGCGCAGACCAGCGGCATCACTCGAGCCCAGGTCCCAGCCACCACCAAACAGATCGCCCCGCATCCAAGAGGAGGAACAGCTGAGGAGGTGGCGGCAACAGCGGCCGGCGGGTGCCAGAAAAGGTAGACTGAGTCTCATGGAGTAGCGCCGCGAACCACCCACCTCCCAGCCCGGGGCTACGCGCCACTAGCCCAGTAACCCCGCCTCGGTGTGTCTTTCCAGGCCCTGGTTGAAAACCTTGGAGGGCCGCTGAAATACCCTCCGAGGAGGAGCCAGTCCCAGCCCAAGGCGCCACCGCAGACGCAGAGTGTGAAGGAGCAGTCGCCTTCATGGCCCACTCACCGGTGGCTGTCCAAGTTCCCGGAATGCAGGTGAGAAAGCCCAGGCCTGCCCCACCGCCCACATGACTGAGCAGGAGCCCAGCGCACTCCACTGTGGGCACTGGCGTCGAGGGGCGACCCAAAGGCTCCCCCGAAGGCAGGGCAGGGCGCTCTGGCCAGGCGACCTGCGAGTTGGGCTCTAAGTGTTTCCTGGATTTCCGGCTAGGTGGTGCACTGCATTGAGAAGGCAGGGAAGGACTGGGGCGCGAAACGAGGTGGGAGATGTGGGGGAGGGGAATGAAAATAGGCCAAAGCGAGACACCTGCACCTGCTGAGCGTGGTACCTTTAATAATTGGAGGCAGGAGTTAACGTATGAGAAATGGAGATGTGTCTGAATTTGTGGGGTAAAATTCAAGTCTTGCCCCGCCCCACTCCACACACACGCACATCTGCTGGGGCGGAGCAAGACAAGGGGCTGTCTGGCGGCGGCATTAAATTGGGCTCTTCCTATGTGCATAGAGCAAAGAGCAAAGTGACTTATTTTCCCCTTTTGGTGCTGGTTTTTAAGGCCGAGATTGTATCTCACTCTCCCACCTGCCCCAGCTCATAGTGCGGCTTGATAAATGCAGGTCCCTTATCAGTCGCCTAGAAGGTGACTCCTGCCCCTCTCCTGCTTTCCCACAAGATGATTGTTGCATGTGGCTAAAGAAAGCTTTTTGTTCTGGTCAAGGGACTACTGTATAGGACCCAACTTCTTACTTGAGATCTAACCAGCTCCCTCCCATTATATTCTCATTGTATTAAAAAGAAATAAGATATGGTTTTAAATTGCTGCATTTCAAGCTATCTATAAATGTTATCCAAGTCTGCTAATTTTTAAGCATTCACATTTTATTTTTTTCCTTTGCTTGTTAGCCCAAACAGCCCATTTACGTATAACTCAGAGACTAGAAACACTAAAGCATCAGTCTCTCATTATCTTCTAAAAATGTGAAACCAAACTTTTCTCAAGTTCAGAAGAAAATGTTTAGAATAGTAAATAGCTTATGTTTCTAGTAGCAATCAAAGAGCTGTGTATTAAGGCCTCAACTTACTAATTGAAGCATGGAATTCATCGTCTTTTTTTTTTTAGGCACTTGGTCACATTTTATGCATGATCACAAAATAAGTGGTTTTTTTAAAGATACGTACCCCCAAAGGACCATTTGTGTCAGACATATATTTGTACTAAGAATCTTGTGTATCCTAATTATCAAGCCTTTTAGCTGAATATAGAGCAAGTCTGTGTTCAGTCCCAGGAAGTTGGTGTGTATTTAATAAAAAAGAGAAGAAGGAAAAGAGAAATGAAAAATATTAGGGCTTTTTAAAAGATTAATCCACTTAAGCTTTACCAAACCCTGAAACTTTCTTCACAGGCCACTCCTCCTTCCTTCCCTCTTCTGCCTTTGATTGTATCAAGAGAGTTAGAAGTTCGCAATATTAACTACAGTTTTGCTGTCTGATGTGGAATGAAGTATGAAAAATTCCCCCACTGTACCATTTCCATTTTGTGGAGAGTAGAATGTTACAGATGTAAAGTTTGTCTCTGAGGGTTTCCAGTCTTTTCTCACTATTGTGTGCATGCATCTGGAGAGTGAGTGCCTTCTCTTCATCAAGTTTGTGATTTGGGAAAACTATGTGCTAAAGAGAAATTAGTTTCTGGTCTGTATTTAATTTGTCTTGACTTTATTTGATTTATATGATTTAGAAACTGCTTGCTGTTCAGTATTTCTTATTTCACCCTGCTTTGTTGAATTATTTGAGTTCCCTATCTCTTGAATTTTTAAATGTTAATTAAGGTGATTTAGAATGTGAATCATATATTTTAAATGATAAATTTTGCCTTTCACATAATGCCATCCCAAAGTTGTGATTACTTTCTCCAATCTAATTTAGAGAGGGCAGTCTTCTCAATATTAGCAACGAAGAGAGGAATATTTATCTGTCACTTCTTCTGTCTTAATTAATGAAAATGGTAAATTCTTAATTACTTATTTCCATTTTCTATTTAGATGTGGTTCCTTAGCATTCGGTGCAACACAGAATGCTTCCCACAGTTAAAATTGTGCAATACCCTAAAATAAATTTGATGGACTGTAGTGTGACTCTTGAGCCTAGATTTATTTTATTATTGTTTGTTCAAAAACATTAAAGATGAGATGCAGAAATACATCATGAGCTTGTGAGATTTTCCTAGAGTTTTTTTTAAAGAGTTAGGAGCAACTGCTATAGTAGTAAAAAAACTTGGGTTAGCCATGTGTTCCTGAACCTACTGTATAGTATTTCTACAAATCAGGATGAAGTGGTCAACTGGCCTATAACTTTTTAAGAGATTATTTTATATAATTATGAAGATTTATGAAAAAAATGATTTTATTCCGGAAATAAAAACAAAATTACTTTATTCACAGTGTTTTTTCCCTGCCCCCCAGGAGAGCCGTGAAGTAGAGGCTGAACTACCTATTCTATTACTTAAGACTTCCAGCATTCCTGACTTTCAAACAAAGAAATTTCTATTGTCACTAGTTTAAAATAGAAAAGAAACTCGGAGTGATGAAAGAAAAACCCAGGATTTGGTCTAGTTCAAAGTCTTTCTTATGTATTAGTTATTCAAATTCATATTGTTTATATTTCTTAAAATTGTGGTAATGAACATTTTTGCCATATTACACCAAATGTTGAAGATATGAATTTTTTGTACTAAATTTGTGCTTGCTTCTTTAGGATATAGGTAAAGTATTTTCCATTCTAGGAATTAAACTCTCAAAAAATATTAACAGCACAACTTAAAAAAAATAAACCAATAAACCTGTTCCTTTCCACTCAAATATTTAATGATTTTAAAACATGTTTTTTTTTTCTTTGAAATGTTCAGTTATAAATCACACAAGTTTAAAATAGTTCCCTTAGAACCTGCATTAGTATTTATGAAGACAAGTATTCTAAATTTGTTGTTAAAGCTTTTGTAAGAGTTAGGTAGAAATATAAAGTTAAATGTTGAATTGGAGCACTGTTATTATGTTATGCCTATTGTGAAATAATTTTTCACAGTGCCTGATAAAGAATTTAAAAATTAGCCTTTCTGTATCTTTGTATATGAGCAAGTTGGTACAATTTTTAAATGGTTGTTATTTGCAGTGTGCAATGGAAATGAAGTATAGGATTAATGAACACTTCATTGAAGACTTTAAGAAGTAAAAACCATTGTTTTGCATTAGTGAACTTAGTTACTGGGTTCTGGAAGGATACAGAAGTATATAGTACATGATTTCTACCCTTTAAGATCTTAAAATATTGGGGAGTTAAATCTAGCATGTGAAATATCAAATAATGCAAAATCTGTGATAGTATATATTAAAACTTCCTGACTGGAAGAATCAAAGGCTTACAGAAGGTAAACTTACCCCCAAAGCATTGTTAGGAGCCATATGGGAAGAGTATTTACAAGCAGGGAAATATCCTAAGTAAAGGCCTGGGAACAGGGAAGGACACATCTGCAAGTGTGTGTGCATACACAATTTTTGAGAGTGGGATAAAATCACTTGGACTCTGATGCAGAATTCCTCTAGAGAAATAATAGGAGGTAAGATTGGAAAATATGATTGGGTCCAAATTATGGTGGTTCTTGAATTCTAGGGAAAGATTTTGGCCTTTGGACTAAATATTTCTGAGTAAGTGACACTCAGTGAACAAAGTTATATATAGGAAGAGAACATTTAAAGTTGGATGAATTGAGAGACTTGAGGCAGTTTGATCTACTGAGGCTATTTCAGTGGGACAGTCATATCTGTGCAGATGCAATGAACTTTGCATTATCTGACTGTTTTCCATATGCCCAGTGCTGTGAAGAAAAAATATATATAATTATAGGATTTAATAATTAGCTAGTTGCAGGTGGAGGAATCCAAGCCTTTGCGGTATTGTGTGGGGAACTGAGAGAATTATGGTACATCTGAAGGAACTGGAAAGTTAGGGAGAAGAGCCAGATCTACTAGGAAGTTAAAGATTTCTGTTCTAGACTTTTGAGGTTTTAAGTAACAATGAGAAGACAGAGTAAAAATGCAAAAACATATGTCTATTACCTTGATTGTGGTGATGGTTTCACTGGTATGTATATATATATATATATATATATATATATATATATATATATATATATCCAAATTCATCAAATTGTATCCATTAAATATATACATTTTCCGTATGGCAACATGCCTCAATGAAGCTGTTTGTTTGTTTGTTTTTTTAAGTTTCAACAAATACTTGAAAATATAGATCTGGAGCTTTAGTCATTCATCAGACACTTATTAAGCATTTACTGTATGCCAGTCTCTTTACTTGAAACTGAAGAATGGGAGCCACCAAAGAAGGAGAGGGTCATAATACCAGTGACAATATGTGAAAGTGAGGGCCTTCATGAGACAGGAATCATAGATCAAGGATTAGCTTGTAAGTAAAGGAACAGTGACTTTAAGATGCATGGGAGGATGAGAAAATGTGTCAGGATCCAGAGGGAGTTAACTTGGGGTAATTCTTTAACTTTTTAACTCTCACGATGAAATATAAATTTGAGAAGAAATTCAGTTTGGTGCCAGAATCTAGTATGTGGAGTTCTTAACTTACATATTCTGAAAGGACCAATAAGCTTTGCAATTTGAGGTGGAAATAAGTGGAAAGCATTGCCTTGCATTAAACCAAACCATCGTCCTCATTGGTAAATGGTTGATACAGAGATGTTGAATATGCTAATGATAATGGCAGAAGACCAGCTGGAAAGAAAGAAAGAAAGTTGTCAGCTGGGAGAGTTGAAGGTAGTTGGAATGTATGAAGTTAGGGGACTAGGGGCTTTAGGAAGAGTAAACAGTAATTGAGCATGGTAGGACATGTGCCTTGAACACTGACGAAGGTGTAGAAATGGCACTTAACAACAAAGGTCCGTCATGTGCCTACCTTGCTTGAGTGTTCGAAAATGAGAGAATGTAATTTAACTAGTACTTAAGAACCATTAAATATTGTGATACTGTGGAGATTTTTTATTCTGCCTTTCATTTATTCGGTGACCTTTAGCATTAAGATTAATTTCCATCTGTGGAATATATTTTGAGTTCCTTTATAAAAGATGTTATGATGTATGTACATGGGCAGTTCATACTGCAAAACAATGTTAGATCACATGAAAACACTGTCATTATCTCATCCATTTCCTTTTTGATAACCCACATTTTTTCTATTGGAATCCAGTCCCTCTTCACACACACCATTACCACCACCAGACCCAAAATGCTCTGCTTGGCTTCTCAGACTTTCTGTTACCTGGCTCCTCTCTATAAATCTAAACTTAGTTATCATTACTTTCCTACGATAAATCCTGTTTTTTCTACCATGCCAGTACAATTCAATAATTGCTGACTGACCAAATCACCTGATCCTATCTTTCAAGGTCTCCATGAACTTTTTCTGAATGTTGCAGGCTACAGAAATCTCTCCCATTTCCATACACCTATTTTATCTATTGTCAGTAGCAGACAGCCTAGTCCTTGATTTATACACTGCCTTAGATTTTCTCTAATTATATATGTTATACTTGTCTTCCAAACTAGGTTGTAAATTTCTCGAAGGCAAGGACCATATATTTTACTTTAATTTGTACAATTAAATATGAATTATATGTAAAAGTTCTGGCTAATGAGTGCAGCATAGGTTAGACTTTTCTACCTTTTTTCTATTCTGTTTCTTTAAATATATTGTGTAATGCTTGAATTCTTATAGATGATGAAGACTAATTTGTATGTATACAATGTAGACTTTTTGTACTTACTATAATGATTTTAATGTATTATATGTAATATATCTAACAATATATACTTGTAACTAATAGGCTTTATATGCACAAAAGCTTCCATTCCCTTGCCTTCAAAGGCCTTGGAGAGAATAAGGAGCTTCAGTGTTTTCCTAGTAACTAGGGCTGATTTCAGACAAATTGATTTCTTTGTGAGAAATAACTCTTGTCCATCCCCTCTGTTTTCACCTCCCCTCACCAAAACAAATTAATACAAGAAACTTCTTTACCTCTCTGCCCCAGCTGTCATATTAGAAAGAATCTGATAAATTTCAGAATAAGATGTTTTTGATTAATGGCTTAGTGTATGACCTCCCTCATGGATGTTCATATTTTACAAGGAATAGTAACTTAACAAAATGAAACCTAATAGAATTTTAAACAGCTTGATGATAATTTTTCACTGAGTTGTGTCTGTTGAAAGAGTGGTAGCTTTACTCGTTATATTTGTTGCTAGAAAAAGGAGTTAAGAAAACAAAAATTAACACTATTATTAGGTGTGATGCAAAAAAATCCTTTCCATTTCTCATTATTAAGTCTCAAAGAATTTCCACCATAGGGGCATATAAAACAATGTCTCTGGAGGGATACTATGAGATAACTCTTTTTTAAAAGAATGATGATCAGTAAAACATGCACAACTAAAATTTTGACTCTGTCTTAAGTACATCTCTCATTTTGTCATCTGCTCTTTTAGGTGTTATGTGGTAGGGAATGCATCTTTAAATTAATTCTTGTAAAAATCAAACATTTTTGAGAGATATTAACTAATTCCTCCCAGCAATCCTATGAAATAGGAAAAGTTATTCAATAGGAAAATACCTTCAAATTTGGATTTAAAAGCAAAACAGCACATTTCTAGCCAACTCTACCCAGCATCGTCTTTGTTATCTCTCCCCTAGATCTCATATAATCGAGGTGGATCACCTAACTTGTACATTCAAAGAAACCAAGAAACCTAGTTGCAGAGCAGATCCCAGCCTACTCCTCTATTCGTGTGTGTCTCCCCACCACCTCTCACCAGCATTTACCTCACTGGAGATAGAGCTACCCTTTCACTTAGCCTTTTCTAGACTTGTTCTAGCATTCACCTGAACACAGCCCACTGGATTTTTATTTCCTTCATTTATGATATGATATGGATTAAAATGATCAGTGTCTTAAAATATCAGAGTAGCTATTGATATGGCATAGTTCTGGGTATTCTAGCAAAATTAGAACAAAATTATGATTCATACTTCTTGGGGATTAAGCAAAATTGTAGACAGTTTAGGTGAAAGAGTTGAAAATATTTTAATTATCATATTTTTAAGTGTCCACTTTCCTCCTATTTGGTCAAGTAGCTTATAAAATGTGCTGTTGAAGAAATCCAAGACATTATGTTTTTGTATTTTTCTCATGAAAAATGTTTATAGAAAACTTTTCAACCTTTGTGATTCTTGTAACAGATTGTGTTCTTAGTGATATTTTATCTTCTGAGCCTCTTTCATCTGTTTAAAAAGTGGAGAAAAAATCTGTAAAACCCTATCAATTTAAAATACAAATGACTGAAAAAAGTAGGGCTCAAATCCACCATCATTGGATTTTTCATTTTTTTAAATTACAGAACAATCAGAATATCTAGCTGAAGAATAACAGTTGATTTGCATTATAGTAACAGCTTATCAGTATCAACTTAATGAAGTTTTACTGGATTTGAAATCCATTGCTACAGGAGATATGTTAGAGAATTTCTAAGCACACTAGTGAATTACTCTATCAGGTTTCAATAGTGCCTTTGTTATCCCATTCCCCTAGCTTTCCATTAAACCATTGGCTTTGGGACAGATTACTTCACAGTGTAATATATTAAGCTGCTACTCAACTGCTTGATACAGTATAATATAAATGACACAGCAGTGGGTGATGGGGAAGGGGTGGGCAACATAGATAACCAGGTGGGGCATAAGTTATTACTAATGCAAGAAAATTTAGGGGAGCTGAGCCAATAGAAATTATAGTCATAATTTCTTCCCAAAGCTTCTGCCTCATTATGGCAGTCTACTAGAGCTGTGAAAGTTTCTAGACTCCCTAGTCTCAATTTTCTGCTGCCTGCCTTAACTTTAAGCAGAAGCACAAAAGAAACCAGTCAGCAAAGCATTCACACATGCTACTAAGTATGTTGATAGAAAATAGAACTTTGACCTCTTGTGGTTAAGGAGGCTACAGTCAGTATGTCTGGCAGCCTCAGGGAAAGAAGCATATTTCAAACATATGCTTTTTTTAAGTGCTACTGACTCCATGGGAAGAACAGTTTACAAACTCTTTAATTAGGGTCCTCTTTCCTTCTCTAGTTTTAGTTTAAGTCCTTCATTTGAACTTAACTCTGAACCTTCCTATGTGCCTGCCAGTAAGTGGTAATTTATTAGACTTTTCCAGGTCGGACACTGGTGATCCAGGTTTAATGTTTTTACATGCTTAGTTTTCATGAAATAACAGGGTGTAATTTCAGCTAGAAAATTATTCACAGCAAAGTTTGGAAGGCCTACTTTGTGTAGAACATTGTGCTTGATGCCTATCTTTGAGATACAAAGACATACTATAAATGGAGAGACTAGACACTGATACATTTAGAAATCTAAAAACAGAGCAATAGTTATGAACTTGAATGGGAGAAAACTTCCATAGAAGCATTCTAAGGAAGACTGGACTAAGGAAGGGAATTATCATTTATAGAGTACCTTTCTGCTAGGCACTCGTGCTTTTGCCACTGCACTACATTGTTTCTAGGCAGGGCAGCCTTCACCATACCCTTAAAGGGGAGCAGGGGACAAGAAAAAGACAGAGGTTCCTTCTATAGCAGAGGTTGAGGGTAGGTGCTTATTGTCGTGAGTTGTTAGGACCAAATTATGAAAGGCCTTGAATGCCAGACTGAGACAATTATTTTTAACCCAGTCTGCAAGGATTTTTTCAGCAGGAAAGTGAATTGATGAAAACAGTGCCTTTTTGTTCATTTTTGGAAGATTGCACTAGGCTTCCAACCCAATAGGCTGGGTTGGAGAAGGGGAAGGCTAGATCTAATACATGAATATTGTAATAGCACAGGCTTTAGTTGATAAGGATTTGATCTAGAGGAGTAATGGTCAAACTTGAACATGCATCAGAGCCAAGTGGAAGGTTTGTTAAAACACACACAGTCAGGCCCCATCTCTGGAGTTTCTAATTCAGTAGGTCTGCAGTGGGGTCTGTGAATTTGCATTTCTAATTGTTTTCCCAGCTGCCATACTGATCTGGGGACCACTCTGCACCACTCAAGGAAGACTCTCAGACTTTGGTGACTAATTGGACATGGAAAGAGAAGAAACATGATGGGAGATTGAAAACAAATATATTGCTGAGTTTGAAAGAAAATGGGTTCATGTTTAGAAATGCTGAATTTTAAGTGCTGGCCACATGTCCAAGCAGAAGCAATTAAAAGATGTGTTCAGGAGTAAAGATGGAGATTGGAGGTCTTGTATGGAAATAGAAGGTAAATGAAATTGTGAGAAATTAAAATAACATGATTTCCAGTTATCCTTTAAAGAAGCCAAATTCAACTTTGTGTTAAATTCTACAGCTTCCAAACTCTCAGTCACCCATTTTCTTAGGCTTAAAAGTTTGGTAAATGCTCTTATCTTCAAATGCAGACACTTTAATTAAGAACTTGAAATCTGTTTGTGCTTATAGTTTTAAAAATGTAATTTGGCTAAAGTAAAATAAAATGTCAGTATACTAAATGCCACTAAGTAACAATGTTTTCCCAAAGATAGACATTAACTTTTTTCCAATTTTGATACATCTTACCAATTTTTATTGTTTAGAATCCCTTTCTCTCACCCTGTTAGTAACCCTTCCCCCCAAAAAAATTTTAGACTTAATAACTTTTCGCTGCTATTGTGTAAAAATACCCATTCACAATCATGCCTCTGGAAGCCAACTTATTTAAGTATGTAAATTCCTGAAGGGAACAGGAAGTTACTTTTGAATTGTTAAAGAAATATCAAACCACTTCCTAAATGGCTTTTCTGACTCCAGCTTCTACTTCTTAAAATATTCTCTATACCTGTCAGATTAATATATTTTCATTTGCCAACAGGTTTAATTCAAAGGATTAGAACTGAAAATAAAAGAAGCAAATGAGGCCTACTTAATGAGTTTGCTGACCCCCAGCAATGTGAGCAAACTTGATTACCATCTCATTCACCAGCCTTGTACCTAAATCACTTTTCAAATTCTAAAATGAACACAAGACCAACAACAAAAAAAATTGTCCTTTAAAAGCTTTGCCACCAGTGATGATGTTCAAAACTACTATATATCTGAAACTAATGTAAAATAATAAAATATGTGCAGAAATGTACCTCTAAACACATTTTAAGAGATATTTATCATTAGAATAAATTCCTTGAGCTCCTAGGTGACTTGCTCTCCCTTTACGGAATACAGTTTATCTGAGTATAAAAATTCTGATATGTTTACCTTATACCTCACACCTCATATGTGGTAGCTGTCTCTTTTCCAGAATACTTAATTATACTTCTGATCCATTTTTTTTATTTTTCTGAATGGTAGATTAAGTTTTTTAGGAGAAAATTGGTGGATTTGTGTATATATGCAGTCAAAAATCTGCATATAACTGTTGACTGACCCCTAAACTTCAATCATCCCTTGGTATTTGCAGGAGACTAGTTCCAGGACACCCCTCCCTAGCAGATACCAACAATCCAGGGTTGCTCAAATCCCTTATATAAAAAAAATCATAGCATAATGCATATAGTCAGCCCTCCGCATCTATAGATTCCCAACTGTGGTTGGAAAATACTGTTTTTCCTTAGTAGTTGGTTAATTTCACAGATACAGAGGCCCAAGTGTGCATTTATTTTTTAAAAATCTACATATAAATGTACCTGCACCATTTAAACATGTTGTTGTACAAAGGTCAACTATATATTCTGCATGAATTATATTTTGTGTTTTAGAACACTTTTAATCTTTTCAAGGAAATAAGACTCAACATTTGCCTATAGAGTTTTTAATCAACTCTACCAATTTTAGACTTTTTAAAAAGTAGAAAAGTTTGTTTATTTGTTGCTTTTAGGTTTATATGCCACATATAAGTGATATGTAATTTTCAAATTTTCTGTCTGGCAACAAATGAACAGGACAAACAGAGACTCATGGACATAAAAAATAGACTAGTGGTTACCAGAGGGTAGTGAGGAGAGGGGAGGTAGATGAGGTCAAGGGGGTCAAATATGTGGTGACAGAAAGAAATCTAACTATGGGAGGTGAACACACAATGTAAATATTTATATACCTTACTCTTAAAACGCACAGCTGAAACTTATCGGATTTCGTTAATCAATGCTACCATAAAAATAAATTAATTAAAAAGAAAAAAAATAAAACAGTAAAAATAGAGTTCAAAAAGTAATAAACATAAAAAAGTGGGAAAAGTACAAAAGTGAATTGTCAATATAAAAATTGTTAAAAGATAAGAATGTGGTCAATAATTTCAAGAAGCAGAAAATTATGATTTGTCAATGTCATTTAAGAAGGCCTACATATAACAGGAATTCAGTAAAATTTACATAAAAATTATGAACTTGGTAAAAATTACGGTATCATGGATTTGCTAAATATTTTTATTGTATAGAAAATACATAGAATTCTCTACCACTTAAAAAATGTACTCAAACGTAAATACATATGTGTATATGTATTTATGTCTAAATATGTAATAGGGTTATCAGGTTTTATACATGTCGCATTTTTATCATGGCTAATTCTTCTTTCTGCCTTTAAAATATAAACTATTATTATTCTTGAAGAATTTGACCTCACAGCAGTTGTATTCTATGTAAGATACAGATCATGGGAAATAACTTTTAATGAAATTCAGTACCAGTGTTAAGCTATTTTAGTCAATTAAAATTGAATTGAACATCACATAGGTTATATTTATCAAGATTCTCAATTCTCTGCTTAATTTCTCCCATCGGATAGCCTTACAGAGAATCATTGTATCATAGAAATTGCTTTTGATAACTATAAACCGGTTTACCTATTAATAAAAATTGGATGCATATGAATGACTTCTAGTTAAAAGAAACTTGTGATCATTGTCTAAACTCTTATTTTGAAGCTAAAATAGTTATAGGTATGGTGTACTATGGTTTCTAAGGTGATAGAGAATGGAGTTGGATGGGGAATTGCATTCTGTTTCAGTGACAAACAAAATCTTGTCAGGAAAACTGCTTTTTAAAAATCTATCTCTTCATGAAAAAAAAATGGTGACTGTCACTGAAAGATGTTTTTTACTGAGTCACAGGCTTCCCAAAGGGCACATAGAAAGATAATTTTGGATTTGACTAGTTAAATAATAAATCAGTTTTGAAGGTTTTAGCACAGGTGACACCTCCATGGTCATCGTTTTGGACTGTGATTTCTAGTAATAGCAAGTGAAAAAAAAAAAACTATTACCGCTGTTGCTATGGATCTTCTATCTGCTGAAGTTCAGGCATCATTTTGGAGATTGCAATGTAAACCCTGCTTAAGGAAGGTAGAATTTCACAATACTAGAGGATTACTGCTGCCTCATGAGCAAACAGAAAATGTAGTGAGAGAAATGGTGTTAGACCTTGAAAGAAGATAAAGACAGTATTCCCAAGATAGAAGAAAAGTATACTTTTCCTTTAAAGATTAATAATTCTCTCTATATATTTTAGAATGGGAAATTTCTCTACTTTCTGCAGAAAAGAGAAAAAGCTAACAGAAAAGGAAATTGGGGAGGTAATAGTAAGTCATTTCTTGCTGCTTCATACTTCTGTGATGTTATATTTACATAATTTATTTGTTATGGCAAATACATTATGTAAATATAATTGGTTGGGAGAAAGTTTGTAAAAGATGATGGGGAGAGCTGACATCATAGGAATGGTGATTTCAGCGGCTTTTCTGTTTAAGATGTGCAATTTTGATGGTGTTTGTACTGGGGCAATAAATTGTTTCTAGACAATTGGAGTAATTTTGGGTGGCCTTTTTTCCCTCTGTAGTCAAAATGAACATTTTTCATTAAGAAGGAAAAGTGCCAGATTATCACTGGATTATATTTGGCTAATTTGGACTGCTATTTTTTTAGAAGGGGAGAGGTTAAAGAGAAAGAATCTTTCTATCCAATGACTGGACTTTTAATTATTATTGCTACTTTTCCAGTAGGTTCTGGACTTAAAATTCTCCATCAGGATATGATTAAAACAGTTCTTTGGAATATTTCAAATCTGAGTAGCATTTTGGATTTACTTTAAAATAAAATAAAGGTATGTTTAATGACTTTTTAGCACTACTTAATTTGTCTTGGCTGAGAGAAGATTTCTAAGTAGTATGTAGACCAGTTATATTTTTCTAAGAACACTTATGAACACAAAATACTGTTTTATTCTATTGTTGCCTTTTAACTTTCTAATAGTTTAAAAGGTCTAAATGTCTTCATATTTAAAAACAAACACTGTTTTCTGCCCAGGGATTGCAGCCCCACCCCACCCATGTACACACATTCTAGAGTAGAGACAGCTCTCTCCTATTGTCCATTCACATGCCTAGGTTCTTTGAGAGACTCCATCAGTATAACTAGAAACATGTTAATTTGATTACTCTTGTATGTATTTTTGATAACAGAACGTCATGCAGTTGTAGTGTATGATCCTAACTGAAAGATCACACACAGTTTTCAATTATTTTTAATAACTCCTTTAACTGAAAAGGTGATGTATATATTGTAAAAGAATAGTCTTATTTAATATAGCCAAATAGTTCTAGAGCTTGATTATTTAATTACTTTTTTCCTGGTAAGACAATTGTTTTCTACTAATTACTAGAATTAAGAATGCAGTGTATTCTGTTCCTCTGTACTAGTAAATAAAGCCTGCATACATTTCCTCAAATGTAAAGTGAGGAGATTGTATAAGTAACCCTTAACTGCTAAAACTAAATTTTGAGGATTCTGCTCAGTAGTCTAGAGTAAGTTATTATTTATAAATGATAAGGTACACATGGCTAGTTATATACATAAGTAATCAGGTACCCATTCTAAGCAAATTAGATGTAATTAATTTTCTACTGAGGTAATGAATTTGTAATTACTTTTCTACTACATATAATTAATTTTTACTAAGAAGTAGTGAGGCTATAATGTTTGGCTTCCCCCTTAAATATTTTTGAATGCCTATATTTTTTGAAATAATAATGATCACCTTCCTCTAGCAGTATTTTTGGAGCTTTGTTAATGTAAATCAACCTTTCTCAACTGGAGTTATTGTCTGGATCACAAAACAGAGAAAATAATTTGGCTTAATGTTTTTTTATTTTCCTAAGAAGGGCAAAACTAAGACCATTCTAGATTCACTGGACAGTTTAGTTATTACATACAATGGATTGATTCCTTAGAGTTGCAGTCAGCAAACTATAGCCAAGGTCTAAATCCTGCCTACAGCCTTTTTTTTGTGTGTAGCTTGCAAGCTAAATATATTGTTTATATTTTTAAAGAGTTGTTTATAAAAGAAGAATATATGACCAGGACTGAAGACTGTGTCTGGCCCCCAAAGCCCAAGATATTTATTGTGTGGTTCTTTATAGAAAAAGTTTGTCAACCTGTCTCAGAGCATGGGATGCCATTGAGAATTGCTGATCTAAAGAAAGTAAGCTTCTTATAGGATTTTCTCTGAGGTTGGGGATACAGTAAGATAATAGGAAAGTTTCTTTTTATTAAGGTAACTGACTTGTATATTAGTTCTATTAATATGATAATTCAAGGAAAGACTCCAGATTATAGAAAAGAGGTAGATATATTTTGTATGTTTTCTAGACATAAATTTTATAATTGAATTATATGGAAACTTGTATTGATAATTATAATGAATGATGTGTGTATATACAGATATATTTTAATGTTTTTATTATTTTATAAAGCAAAAAAATAAAACCGGTAGAACTTTATGCAGGAATATAATGAAGGACATCGATTCCTTTGATCACTATTTTAAATTAAAGGACCATATCTGTTAGAGAAGGATAGTGACTAGAGAGTGTTAAGTGTCAGATATAATCACATTTGTTTCCTCCAGTGCTGAATAAGTGTATTTACCCTACAATTAACATCTCAGTTATTTTCTTAGCAGTAAGGAGAATAGTACTTAATCAAAAATGCATTACAATAATTAGATTATAGCATATAAAATAGCCAGGCTCTACCAAATGCCACTTAACTACTTGATTTAGTGGGAGAGGTGCCATCAGCCATAAAACATATATTGATAATTACAAAATTATGAAGAGAAAAAGAGCAGCAGAAATTATTTATAATTAGCTGCTGATTTCTTTTATATCCATATTTAGTTAATCATGAAGTTCTATCATTGTTTTTCTCCAGAAAATGTCAGACATCATCCCTATTTATGCCATGCTATTCTGGCCTTCGTCACTATATAAGTTCAAGGCAGTGTACAGATATGATGGAGCTATCTGAAATACAGACTATTTTTTCAGACTCCTCTGATGAAAGCTTTCAGTAGCTCCCTACTAACCTGACCAGAAATTCCTAAGAAAGATGAGTCAAGCCAGGCTACCAAGATTGTCAGGAAATGCATTACTGGCTAGCAGAGCTGGCTTTGAGACTGAATGGGAAGAAGGGAAGGAAAGGAAGGGAATGAAATTAACCAAGGCAAGAAAGGACAAAGGGAGTTCTAAGATTGTGTTTTCCAAAATGTTTATGGGTCCTTTTGGGGTGGGCAGCGAGGATTTGTTTTGTGAGGGGTACTTTATCTCTGGTTAGGGCTGTGAAATGATAGGGTACAAGTCAATTGAAATTGTAGATCACAGATCTTTTTGGGTAGCACACTGTTCAAAGTATTTTAATTACTTTGAATTACTCATCAAGCTTATTTTGGCTATGCAATTCAAGAATTAATGGAGGAACTTTGTCATTTGTTTCTATCTTAAGGTTACTAGGTCATTGCCCTCCCTACCCCACCAAGTATTTTATAAAGGCCATTCCCAGTTCTAAAATTCTATGGTCTTTTAAAGTTATTAAACACATTCATAGAACTTTTTTTGGAGGAAAAATCAGATTTTGTGCTTGTATTCACATTTGGTACTGGATATTGATTATCCTTATTGCAGAATTACAGTTTTGTTGATTGCTAAATGAACAAGGACTATATATTTTAACTAATAAAATATATTATCCTAGTCATTGCTTTATGAAGAACATATGAACAAGCCTTGTGCTTTTAGTATTTGTTAAAAATTAGAAGATTCAATTCATATTGGTAGATATCCCATAATTTCAATAGCATTTCCCCCTTTTTTTGAACATTTAAATTGTCAGATGTGCTTTGGTAACATGAACAGATTTTAGCAATATCAGCACAGAGCAGTGGGGGTAAAAACTGATGAATCTGTACCTTTAGAGACAGGGATTAAGATATTCATAGCTGCTGTTGACAGTAGGGTATAATATAAGATGGAGTTTGATATATACCTGTTCAGGAAAAATTGAGAAGAGATTAATTTACAACAAAAAGATGAAGAGTTCTTTAAGCTGGAATTCTTTGGTAAAATGAAAATATGACAATATTTAGAGTTTTACCCCCACACACAAATGAACAGGTATTTCCTTTGCAAGATAAAGGGTATAACAATAATAAAATCATCATCAATTAGGGTGTTAAAATCTAGCCCCTGTTTTGTTAATATAAGAAATTTATTGATGTAAGCTAATTTCTCATATATGTTGGGTGCATCACGGTGCTGAGCACAGAGCTAACCTTTATACTAATTTGTAGTAGTTGTCAGCTTAGGTTTTCAGGTAAAACTATAACATATACATCTCATTATACTTATTTATGTATATTCTTATTTATGAATGCACTGCTCTAAATCTCTTAAAGAACTAGTTAGGTCATATAAATAACAATACGCATTATATTTTTAGCCTTGTACCCATTCACATGCATAAACTATGCACACTGATATTTTTCACTTATGGGAAATGAAAAGTAGATTGTTAAAAATATTAGAGACCATTCTTTTAGAATATTCTATAATCTCTCTGCTTCATTCTTAGTGTTTGCCAAGATTAAAATTGTTTGCTATTGACACCATCATACCATCAATATCATTTTCTTGGAATTATAGATTGTTAAAGCCAGTAGTACCCAAGAGATAATTTTCCTTAGTGCTAAGATTTCGTTGGATAACTCCTTGCAAATACTATTTGATTAAATTCATTAAAATTATAGGCTTGATTAAAGAGGAAAATGTTGGAGGGAAATTATACTGCAGCCACTTTCTCATTAAGAATGAAAAGGTAAGTCTATGTAAAATTTTACTTTTTCAATCAGTGTTAATTTTCTAAAAGGACTTGTGGTATTAATAATAGTTTATTGCTGTGTTTACAAGTTTCAAACCTATTGATTTTAATTGGAGTTCCACATCTAGAAGAAAGATAGGCAGTAAGAAAATCAATTTTGTTATAATCTAATGCTTTTTAATAAGTGTCCTAAAGATTCGCCATAACATTATCTGTGATAGTTCAATATTTTCTGTAAGGATCCTCTGCTTTAGAGCCTCTCAACAGGTGTTTTCTGAAAGTACTAGAATGACATTCTTTTATTTTACCTCCAGTATGGATAGCATAAAATGAGGCTCTCATTGTCCATGATGTTAAAGTGCCCTGTGTGGGTTTGATTCAATAATGGTCTGCATAAATTAGGATACCTGTTTTATCATTTATATATTAGTGGAATATTTGTCTTCTTTCCATTGTGTAGCCTTGTTCTCCTTTCCAAATGGACATTTGATAGAGCTTGTTAACAATCCCAAATCATATTTATGTAACATTTTGTCTAGTCAGTAATAATCCCTTTAATTTTAATATTAATGCTTATGGTTAGACTTTATCCCTCATTGAAATGTGTATTTATTTGTGGTTAGCCCCACTAAATTGAAATGTACAACAAAGTGATACACTGAGAGTGGCTCTTCAAGACCTCTAATCTTTGCATTTGAGTATGAAATCATCTTAGACTCTCCAGAACATACAGTAGTCATCTGGCTCTGGTTAATAGTGATTGCTGATGTACTTCCAAAATCAGATTTGCATATAGCACTAATATTCATCCCTGTGGGTGTCACTACTACCAACTCTCCTTTGGGTATAGCTCCATATTACTTCAAGACCTGCTGTTTGGCAAACTAAAGAGCTCTCCAGTAGAAAGAAATCTCAAAATTGTCACTTTGGAAAGTTTTTTATTATGTTAATCAAATGTGAGAAAAGGGATTGACTTAGAATTTCATACTTATTTTAATATCCTTCAGTTAATTGAATGTAATCTTTCTTGCACCAAAAGTCAGAACTCAAATAGCAAATGAAAAGACACCCTCATGTCAAAGATTTCATCTTAGGAGAACCCCCAGGTGAACACTCTACGAACATCCAAGATACACAGTATGCAAAGAACTATACTGAGTGCTGTGAGGATACATGGTGCTTAGTGAGACAGAGCACCATCTTTAATGAGCTTAGTCATTAAAACATAGAAAGAAAATAGAAAGGTCATGGCAACAAAAGAGAATACAAAGACAAGATATGTGCTGCAATGAAAGGTCAAGCAAAGAGCTATGGGAGGGCAGAAGATGAAGCCATTAATACTGTTTAAATGATTGGCTTCCCTGGGGAGTTAGAAAGGTTTGCTTTGTTTTGTTTTGTTTTTGTTTGTTTTTTAGGTAAGGGATTTTCAGAGATGGAGGCAAGGTAGGGTATTGTCAATGGAGAAAATGGCATGACTCAAAGACTCAAAAGTAAGAAAGTAGAATTGTTGCCCAATGGAGCATTTCATCTAAGCTTGTATGTCTAGCTACTATTCCTGGAATCATTGAGTTTGAGATATAGTAAGATGTCCCTGAAATTTTCCCTTTGGACACTTAGTTTTATTGGATGTTCTAGTTCTGTATGTGGGCAAGTATAAACTAGGTTACTTTTGGAATGCTACTTTACTTTCTGAATGAATTTACTTTATACTGGAGGAGAAGAATAAAACCTTAGGCCCTGTATGAGTTGAATTCTGGCTCCCGTTTATTTCCCTACAGTAGTTACTCATATATAATGGGACATGGCCAATGTGAGGAGTGAGAGGTCAGCCTGGACAATAACTTACTCTGTTGCTCTTTATCCATCATTAGCTTCTGAGCCTGCTTCATTATAGTATCAGAGAGTTGGGACTTGAGTACCATCTACTAGTGATTCTGAATTTCTTACTTGAACTATGGGATAGTATATACTTTTCATTTGAGTCACTGTATACCGCTATAGAATTGGCCATATGGCCAATGCCAATTCATCCCTTACCTTAATGATTGCTTCAAAACTAGAATTGACAACTACTAGTGATACAAGCAGGGGAACAAAGGGATTTTGCTTCTAATAGTTCACAAATCCACAATGTGAGAACAGTAAAGGGTTTATAGATCATTGAGCCCACCTCTCTCTTTAATTATGTAGATTTTGAAGCTAACATTTAATCTTTGATTTCTTGTAATTTCCGGAATAAGCAAATTTACCTGACCTCTGTGTTCTCCTTAAAAAAAAAAATACTTATAAGAAACCAGACCTCCTTTTTCCTTTGGAATGGTTATAAGGTCAGAGAGCAATGAGATAAATGATGCAATGGAATTTGCATGCAGCATTTACTGTGATGATAGCCTTGACTTTTGTTTTATTGAGAGAAAAATATGATTGTTTGCAGGATGTTTTCCTCTCCTTGCCCATAGATATAATTAAAAGTTTAAGGGAACTTCAAATTCCAGAGTTAGTAAAAAAGATAAAATTAGTTATTTCCTTTAACTTAAGCAGTCTTAGATCCAAAGATGATTTACCTGGCTGAACAAAATAATCTGACATTTCTACTCCCAATCAAAACAACAGGAATTTAAAGTTCTATCTAGAAAATGTAGCTAATAAATGTGCTTCCTGTTATGACTTGGTTTCTTGCATGATGAGTTCTAAGGTGGGGAATGTTATGGTTACATTCTTTATTATCTTGTGTATTTTATTTTTTTTTTTAGAAAAATGTAGTATGTGGTTAGGTGAAAATAGAAGACTAAAACATTCTCTCTTTTTTCACTAGATTGTACATTGAACTGTCTTATAAACATATGTGAAGAAGTGCGTCCCTCACATCCCAGAATGTGTCACACTTATTTCATTGTTCTTTTCCTCTGATCTGAGCTTGGCTATAGAGAAGATTGCAAGTAGGTGGCGTAGGAAGCTCTTCTCTTACACTGTCTTGAGTAGGAAAAATTAATATGAACTATTATCAATTATTCTTTTGTTCTTAGAGATGAAATAGATTCAAAGTTATTAATCAAGAGGAACTCCTCAACTTCTGTTATTCATACAGCTATGACAAAACCTTTTGTAATAATTTTAACAAAGTTATTCTTTACTAAAATATTTATAAGTATTTTTGCTAATGAATTGCATTTAAAAATGGGAATAATAAAGAGAAGATGAAAAATACTTATATATTTATTTTTTCTGTCTTATAAACACGTTTTTCTTGTTTCTATGCACAGTATTGCTGAAAGTTCAAAGTGTTGCCTTAAGAGTACAGAGTAAACTGTGTGAGACCTTTAACTTTATGCTTTGCCATTAGGACCAGGGCTACCTTGCTGCTACCTCATCCATCTCAAAACTGCCTTTTAAGCAAGGAAATAAAGACAGGGACTCAACTGTGAGTTGATAAAATGTTGTCTGATGACCAGGAGGACACCCAGAGTGGTTATGACTATGTCTCGTTTATTTCATTGTATATACATAAAATCGGGAAATTTCACTTCTACTTTATGTTGCAAAAGCAAGTTATAGTAACCTTTGAGAGAGATGTAAAAATGTGAGTATGCCATAAAAATAGGTATACTAAGAACTTTTCTATGTTTAGATATATATTTTGAGTTCTTATAAACATGCAAATAAATTCAAACTGAGCACCTGAAGAAATTTGAGCACAAGCCTAATTCTTCACATTTAATTTTGAAACATATACAGACATTTTATTTTTATCTTAGGTCTTATTCTGTTATATGCAAAATATAGTGACACTACATATTTTACTTCAGAAATATAAATCACAGAGATCTCTTAAGACTTCCATAAAATTTTATCAGATGCTTGTAATACGAACCTGAGATTGTCCAAAGTAGAAAAATACTCTTCTAACATCACAGTTTTTAAAAGTTTAGACAAATTTATGGGGAAGTTTTTTTTTTTTTAACACCTACAGCACCTGGTATTTCTAGGTTGTCTCCTATCCACATACTATCCAGGCCTGACCCTGCTTAGTTTCTGAGATCAAACGAAATCAGGCATATTCAGGATGGCATGGCCGTAGTTATGAGGAGTTTTATCCTATTAATTATTAAAATAATATGAATATTCACATGGACATTTGAATGATTCTATGCCTATATAAAACATATCACAAAAATATTATTTTTATTCTTGGAAAATTGTATCTATTTGGAGATCTTTTTTAATGAACAGAACTGAAAATATTAGTGTTAAGGGTACCTGAAATCTACAGTAAATCACTAATAAAGCTAGAAGTTGAACATGTGGCTTCTGGACTTTGGATCCTGCGGGAATCATGGTGTGGAATACCATCACTATTGTGCCTCCCACACTCTAAAGGCTAGCACATTTCAGTCTAGTTATTGGCATGGAAGAAATAGACTGAGTATAGTAACCTTGCCCAAAAGTCAAAATTACATATGGCTTACTTCTCTGTAAGATTGTAATATGAAATATTTGGTAATTGTGCATGTATACAAGGATCAGTCAATTGCTGAGTGATTCAATAATTATAAGTAATCATATCATTTGAAAAAATAGGAAAGTCCTATTTTAAGTTTTTAAAATTATTTAAAGTTTAATTTTTTTCAATTTTTTAAAATATAGGCTATTACTAAGTAAACATTTGGCAGTTGTGTGATTTGTTGATAATGGAAAATAATTTTGGTTTTATAGCAAAAATTTAATTTACAAATTAATCCAAGCCACAGTGAAAGAACCTTAGACTTAAAGGAGTCCTGAGTTCAAGTTTGAGCTTTGCCACTAATGAACTACCTTATACCCTTGAATAATTTATTACCTCTCTAAGCTACAGTATTTCCCTATAAAAATAGATTTTGGATTAGATGTTTGCTAAGTTCTTCTTCATCCCAAAGATTCTATATTTTTTCTAATTCTAGGTTTTCTTTTTTTTCTACATAGCCTCTCCCTATGATTACCATTATTTTTATATAGTCTTAAATTTCATAGCTTCTATTAGGTGTTATTAGCCTAAGACACAGCAGACATACAGTAAAAGCTTGTTGCTGAAGGTGGTGATAAAAGAGTAAAGACCTATACATTTTTTCCATCCCTAAAAGCCTGTTGCTGTTACAGTTCCATCCAGGGAGAAGTCCATTATACTTGGATCTTATATAGCACTTTAAAAAAGTAGTATCCTGTGATCTTGAATGCAAGCAGTACTAAGAGGTGTATAACTGTTGATTTTAATCTTTATTTTTTCTTCCAGCAGTATTTTGATTAGGAAACACTCAACAAACTTATGAGGCAGTGTTCATAGAGAAATTGAAAAATCTTAACATAGGAAATCCTAACAGAAATAATGGAATTTGAGGCTCATGGAATCACTAGAGAATGATTTTAATTTACATATATTCTATTGTTTAATGACAGGAAATAGTATAGACATGGAAGTAACCCAGAAAAGAATTTCCTCTCTGGTTTGGGAGAACTAATCTGAGCAATTTAAATATTAGGTAACTAACTGGATATATCTCTAGTTTTTAGTATATTGTTAGACTAACGTCTTTTGTTACTCTCTGTGATTGTCATGGAATCCTGAGTTCGCTACAGGTCGCTTCTGGTATTACCACTTAAAAATTTGGAGGGAGTAAAAGGTTTTCCTTTCTAAGCCTTGATATCATTAGCATATTTTTGCTCATTACTTCCTGTATACCCCTCTTCATCAGTGAGTCACTGATAGGCCTATACACAGATCAATCTATAAAAGTGCAAATAATATCTTATAGCTGAGAGCATTTATAGAATGAGTCTTTTTTTAAGGTAGAGAGGCAAGTGTAAAACCTAATTTGAGGTAGCATTCCTCAGCTTGGTTCTTAGTTCTTCAAGGTTCTTTCGGAACACCTGAGCTCAAACATTCCTAGTCAAATTCTCTGAGAAATCAACCTCTCTTTACTAAATCTATTGTTTTCATGCTCAGATCCAGACTAGAGGTCTGACTTATCTACATCAGATTCAGATAAACTAGATTTTGTTACCTTTGGTTCTTTCCAACCTTTAGTCCTGTGGGTCTCCATTCCATTAGAACCTCAAGGCAAATTCTAATTCTGTCTACAATTTTCTTTTTCTCCTGATCACCTATTCCTTTTTTTTTACTGAAAAATCACATTGTTTATTATTTTTTTTTTACCAAGATTTCCCCCCTGCTTATATCTCACAGTAAACTAAGATGACTATTCAGTATTTGCAAGGCAAGAAAATAGATTTTTCCAGGGTGACTTTGTAAATGATAGAACAAAACAGTTGTGGCACTTAGAAGCCCAGCTGATATTACATTATTGGGGATTATGAGTTCAGAGTATATTTTTAACTTTTAGATAGGGGAAAAAAACAAAAAATAAAAAAAATACCCATTGTTCTTCAAAATGGAGACAGCAGCTGAATCAGGCAATCCTGAGGGGCTCATTATTCTCAAGAAGAAACCAGGAACAAAATTATCTATGTAGAAATAATGACTTAATGTATGCCTGTGACATTTCATAGTTTAAAGT
Organism: Macroglossus sobrinus; assembly: GCA_004027375.1. Lineage (NCBI taxonomy): Eukaryota > Metazoa > Chordata > Mammalia > Chiroptera > Pteropodidae > Macroglossus > Macroglossus sobrinus. The sequence goes on from PVKZ01003083.1 coordinate 95,880, forward strand.
GGTCAAACATTACTCTGTCACAACACAAAAGCATTCAGTCAACAAGCACTCTTAATTTGGGCAAAGGAATAAGCTGCTTACTTTTTGTGGTCTGTACCTAATCAGAGTTTGCCAAATTTAGGCCACACCTCCCTGGTATTTGTTTAGGGTCTAACATATTTAGAGGGGTTCAGTCAATTTAACAAAGATGGATTGGCAACATTTTTATGCAATGCCCAATCAAAGTTGGAGGACGCAAAGACAATTTAGACATATCCTGAGGTATGACAGAGTTAAAAGACAAGTATGGACTAAAAATACTATCCACATCCAGTGACTTTCCAGATCCTTTCCAACCCACTCTGCATTAATACAATCTTCAATTAGAACTGAGTATGATGGAAAAGATATTCACAAGAGTCCAAGTTACTTCTCACACCATAAGCAGTCAGAATAGAAAACTGTCCACACTTCCTAAGGCACTCTGTATAGTGGGCAGGGTCCTATGTCAGGAGCTAAGGGCTTGAAAATGCTTTTTTTTTTTTAAATGCAAATAGTGCATCTGATCATCTGTTAATGCCCCCTGATGGAGTTCAGGACAGGCAACATCAAAATATGGCACCTCGGCATACTGGGTAGTTTATGCCAAAGGCGTATGAGAAAACAGCAGAAGAGGGAAAATCACTGACTTCCCACTGCTATTCTTCTCTCCTGAAGAAGGTAATAAGGTCCTCATATGAGAGGTACTTTGTACTTTATACCAGGAGTTAAGAAGCATCTTCAAATACAAGGGGACACCAAGAAGAATCTGAACAAACAGGCCTTGCTAAGTTTCTCCCAGTTCATGACACTTAGTTCACATCTTTCCACAACTTTCCAGTCTTCATCAAACCTAACATAAACACACATAAATGTAATGATATTTTGAGTTTTTATTTACTTATAAAGGTTCAGGTCTTGTGTAAAACTTATATTAAATAGATTTATATGCTTTTCTTCTGTTGATCTGTCATTATCAGTTTAATTTCCAGACCCAGCCAGACACCCTATGAGGGACAAAGAAAACGTCTTTCTTCTCTCCACCCCCTCCACAATTTGTACGTACTTTCTACTAGCTAACCAGAACAAAACTTTTGTCAATGTTGACTGTTATCTCAAAACTGTCATCAATTTAATCTTAATTTATTTTACACCTATTATTACATAGACTATATTGGGTGAAAAAAGTTCAAGAATACATATACAAATTGTATAGGATATGTTGTATGTGTTTTGATACATATTGTTTCTAGTCTTACTTGAGAATAGGTACTAATTTTAGAGATGTGTCCTTGAAAGAAGTATTAAAGACCTAATTTTTTAAAACATAGGTATGTATATAAATACCAAGTTGCTCTTTGTTTTATTTATTTTTATGGTGATATTGGTTAATAAAATCCAATATGTTTCAGCTGTACACTTTAACAACAAGGTATATGCCTTACTGTTAAAGTGTACAGCTGAAACATTGTGTGTGTGTGTATTTTTACATTGTACATTCACCTCCCAACTCTTTGTTTTATTTTAATCTCTAAATTATCATCCTAGTGTGCAGAGTTAGAAGAGAGCCACAGGCTTGCCTGGAGAAAATTGTAGTAACGAGTTCCCTCTAATCGAGGATACAAATTCAAGATCTGTCTGCTCATTGGTTCCCAAATGCTGATCTTAAAACTGGTGTCAAAATGACTACATAGAAAATAGTTGAGAGTGCTTTTTTAAAAAAAAATACTGATTGCTGGGCCCTAGTGGTCAAGATTCTGAAGTAGTTTCAAAATGAGGCCTAGGTATCTGCATTTTAAAACTTGTACTGGTGATTCTCATGCATAGCCAAGACAGTGGAGCACTTAGAGAACCTTCAAGAGTTCTCCCAGCCCTCTGATTCTGTGATTTCAGTGTGCAAGAAGTCTTCTTCCATCTTCCCCTGACTTTACACAGGAGACAAGCAAAATGATCATCTTACATTTATCCTTTTTGTATTTCCTAAGAGTATTTCCATACTAAAAGATTATTGTCATCATTGTTATTTTAATGGTAATGGTGCCTTATGTCTAAAACTTAAATTTGTAACAATGTACTTATAGCTCAATAGTCTAAATCCAAGCACAGGACAGATAAAAATGATCAAGAAATAATGTGAATGTTCTGTGATATATATGTGAGGTTTCCATTTTCAAAGACCTGTATTTGTGGGGCCTGTATAAACTGTCTACCATTCATCATAAATTAATATGAAGTTAATTTAATTGTTCCTCTCATTTGCTGCTGAACAGCTTAGAGCTATGTCCTAGGTGATGGCTTTGACAAAGTGATTCAAATACAGATATAGTCGTAAACTGCATTTTTGCAGTATAGGTAGAAAGATTTGAAAATTTTAATAATTTAAAAAGAATTGGGTAGAGAGGGAACTGACTTGACTTGATTTTCTTAGAGACTCTGATAAGAGTAATGTGAATGATTAGGCAAATCAGCTTCTTTATGTAGGTGGTTTTAAAATAGCATTACTTATATTGTTTACCACTTATTTACTTGACTTCTGTTCTTACATCAAAAACAGAAAAGGCATCTGTCTTAATAGAGCATTAGGATACTTTGGTGTAAGAAGTTGATAAGTTGGTGAAGGGGGAGTTAGAACTTAGGTATTATCTATTCAAAATTCAGGAACTGCCAAATAAGGCAGGGATCTCTATCCTCAGTCAGAGAGGTGAGGTTATGAGTGTGAAAACTTGTTTTCATGATTCCCTGTACTCTGGAAGTTGGGATTTTGCATGAGAAGTTTTAATCCCAAAATAAAAGAGTGGGAAGTACAAACATGTAAATGATAGATCTTTCTCTTTTTTTTTCTCCAACTTGGTATTTCTTGATTTGAAATCTTGAACTATGTTGATGAGTTAGGATTCAACTCACAGCTTCTTTAAAATGCAAAATGTGACTGATTTTTAAATCTTTGATTTATATACTTTCAAGCACCATTTATTATAGAAAGCAAGAACAACTGTGTTCTCCCTGGGGTTGAATGTTTCAGTCAAATCCTTTTAAAATGTAAATTAGGAAGATATGGATTTAATTGTTGTTTCTTATAACAAAACGTTCTTGTTATAAAGTTAATAAATACACTCCCTAGTTGAGAATTTATCAGAAAGCATATACTATGTATTTTTTAATAAATGGCATATTTACAACTTTTAGATTTGTTTCATAGTTACATCGGAAGAACTAAAAGATTTATTCCTTTTATATTTCCCAAACCACTATAAATTAAGAAGTTATAGGGAGGTGAACCTATCACCAAGCTATTTGATAAGTATTTTTGCCTCAAGGTACTAGAAGGACAAGAACCATCACCAAAAGTAGGAAGAGAGGTATCTTGTGGATGAGCAATGTACTGTGTAATAGTAATCATAATGAAGTACAATGTCTTAGTAGAGAAAGAGAACACCAAGGAAATCAATAATGATGGTACCCAGGTTTTGGAGAAAATATTATAACAAAATGTGAGCATTAAAAGTGCATTTGCAACCTACTGGAAGTCCAAAGTATTTTTAAAAGCCTATATGGGAAGCTTAAATTCTATTTGTTTCATGTGATGGTGGGTGGTGATAACAAGTAGCTTGCAATATCAAAGAGAGTACTACATAGAACTTATACCTTTTATAAATGGGAATAAAATCAATCAAGGAGAATGGAGAAGCTTATAACTAAGCAGGACATGGTATTTAAGTTGGTGAAAAAAATTTTAAAAACAATCATAAGTTTTTACATTACTCAAAAGTAGGCAGTTAACTGGAATAGTGGATCTATTTGGTTATGATGGTGCAAAGAAGACATAAGAGAACATAACTCTATAAGTGTCTCATAAAATTGAAGACTAGGTAAAATGGTAGTAAATGAACAAATAGTCTAGGTCCAATTGACAAAAATAAACAGCACACTAGGACTAAATAGCTTTCTCCTATATTTTGAAGGAACTCAAAGTAATTTTAGCTGTAGACTAATAAAGTACTTAAATATAAATTAACAATGTACCTTATGTTTCTACTTGATTAGAAGTATATATTCAGGGAGTTCCAGTTAAGATGGAGGAGTAGATAAACACTGTGCTTGTTTCCTCTCACAACCACATCAAAATTACAACTAAACTACAGAATAGCCCTCATTGGGAGTTGCCTGAAGTCTAGCTGAACAGAAGTCCTACAACTGGGGACATGCAGAGGAGGCCACCTTGAGACCAGTAGGAGGGGAGGAGACACAAAACAGGCTGGTACCACATCCATGTGTGGTGGTTGAAAATGAGGAGAAATATCATGGCTGTGGGGGTCCCCTCAGAAGAGCAAGGGATGCCCTAGCCCAGGGTCCCAATGCTGGGAAGAGAAGTCCCCACAACTTCTGGCTGTGAAAACCAACAGTTTTGCAGAGTTGCAGAATGAGACTGAAGTCTGAGAGAGTTGCAGACTTTTCTGAGGACTGCTCTGAGCTCCAGCACTGGGGCCACAACTTGAAAGGTGCCAGGGACATACAGGGAGGTACTGAGTTGTCTGACTTTAGGGTAAGGGCTGAAGAGGCAGCTTACTTCCAGAGAGAAGTGCTGGCAAAGGGTATTGTTCCTTTTTTAAGACTTCCCCCACCCAGCTTGAAGACATAGGCAGCCACCATATCTGAGTCTCCACCAACAGCTAACACAAGTCACCCCACCCTGGTGATTCCTTGAGACCTTGCCCCTCCCAACATGCATGCCCACCCAAGTCATTGCCAGTAGATTTTCCATATGAATGATCAAGCTTGACTCATACTGTGGACTTCCTAAAATTTCTCAAAGGTTCACAAAACCTGAACAAGCAACATCTGGCTTCAACATGCCCCATACCTCTTTCTGAGCATCCCCAAGCCCAGCACCAGCAGCAGCTGCCCTCAGTTTGTGGCTTGGCCTCTTGAGACACTTATAAGCCCAACATGGGTGGCAGCAATCTGTGGATTACCTGGTGGCTGATGCCCAGTGGCCCTTGGAAGGGCATAGGCTGCAGCTGAACTTGGCCTATAACAGGGCCCCTCCCATGAGGCCCCAGCCTGCATGCCGAGTGGCCAGCTTTGGTCTAAGCAGGAGCACCACCCGGGTCACATCTGAGGATGACACACCTAAAGAGCAAAGAGGGCAGGCACCAGAGCCCTGCTGAAGTGAATACTGCTCTATAGGGTCAGCCTCTGCACAACAGCTCCTTCCCTCGTCACAGCCAGTCATCACAACCAATCAGTTCCAGGGTCAATCCCTCTCATTGATGAGAAAAAAAGCAACCAAAGCTCAACTACAACAGGAGGGCACACAAAGGACACCACTGGAGCACCTAGCTCAGATGCCACTGGGCCCCACAGGACACCTATTACATAAGGCAAACCTACCAAGATCAGGAGATGTACCAGCTCTACTTAATACATTGAAATAAACACAGGGAGGCAGCCAAAATGAGTAGACAAACATTTCTCAAACAAAAAATGAGAACAAAGCTCCAGAAAAAGAACTAAACAAAATGGAGACAAGCAATCTACCAGATGCAGAGTTCAAAACACTGGTGAAAAGAATGCTTAATTAACTTAGGGGAAGAGTAGATGAACTCATTGAGAACTTTAACAAAGCAATAGAAAATAAAAGTGGAGATAGAAGACATAAAAAAGAACCAGTTAGAAATGAAGAATATAGTAACTGAAATGAAAAATACCTCAAAAGGAATTAACAGTAGATTAGAGGAAGCAGGGGATCTAATCAGCAATTTAGAAGATAAGGTAGCAGAAAATACCTAATCAGAACAGCAACAAGAGAAAAGAATAAAAAAAATGAGGATAGTTAAAGGGTCTCTGGGACAACATCAAGCATATGAACATTTTAATCATAATAGATCCTTACGAAGGAGAGGAGAGAGCAAGAAATTGAAAATCCATTTCAAGAAATAATGACTGAAAACTTTCCTAACCTGGTAAAGGAAATAGACATACAAGTCCAGGAAGCACAAAGAGTTCCAAACAAGATGAACCCAAAGAAGCCTTCACCAAGACACAATGTAATTAAAATGCCAAAGGTTAAAGACAAAGAGAGAATCTTTTAAAGCAGCAAGAAAAAGGCTGTTAATTACATACAAGGGAGCTTCCATAAGACTGTCAGCTGATTTCTCAACAGGAATTTTGCAGACCAGAAAGGTTAGCATGGAATAGTCAGTGATGAAAAGTAAGGACCTACAACCAAGAGTACTCTACCCAGCAAAGTTATCATTTAGAATTGAAAGACAGATAAAGATTTTCCCAGATAAGAAAAAGCTAAAGGAGTTCATCATCACCAAGCCAGTATTACAGGAAATGTTAGAGGAACTTCTTTAAGAAGAAGAAAAAAGATAAAAAAATATGAATAATAAAAGGCAATAACTATATAGCTAGCAACAATTACTTTGAATGTAAATGCCCCAATCAAAAGATAGGCTAGCTGAATGGATATGAAAACAAGACCCTTGAATATGCTACCTATAAGAGACTCACTTCAGAATGAAAGACACACACAGACTGAAAGTAAAGGGATGAAAAAAGATATTGCATGAGAACAGAAACAAAACAAAACAAAAGCTGAAGTAGCAATGCTTACTCCAGAAAAAACAGACTTTAAAACAAAGGTTATAACAAGAGACAAAGAAGAACCAAGATATCCCAGTTCTGGGTATTTATGTGAAGGAACCTAAAACACTACTTTGCAGGGACATGTGAGTCCATATGTTCATTGCAGCATTACTTACAGTAGCCAAAATATAGAGGCATCTTGGGAGTTCATCAGTGAATGAATGGATAAAAAAGAAGTGGTCCAATATATACAATGGAATATTACTCAGCCATAAAAAAGAATAAAATCTTACCATCTTTAACAACATGGGTGGACCTACAGGGTGTTATGCTGAGTAGAATAAGTCAGACAGAAAGATAAATGTTGTATGTGGAATCTAAAGAATAAGATAAACAAGCAGCAGAAACAAACTCATAGATACAGAGAGCATTTTGATAATTGTCAGATTGGAGGTGGGAGATAGGTGAAGGGGGAAGGAATTAAGAAGTACAAATTAGTAGTTACAAAATAGTCAAAAGGATATGGAATATAGCATGGGGAATATAATCAATAGTATTGCAATAACTGTGTGTGGTGTCAGATGGGTACTGGACTTATTGGGGGAATCATTTCATATGTTATATAAATGTATAGTCACTGTGTTGTACACTTGAAACTAATATATCGTATGCCCACTATCATTGAAAAAAATATACACATAAATTAAGAAAAATATATATTCAGTAATATGAGTCTATACATTTATAGGTTGTCTGGTGGGAATAAAATTTTAATTAGAAATCATATGTAATTAGATAAAGGATATTTGTGAATTAGAAAAAAAAAGGTATAGTTATAAATCTAAGCCTTACTTCTATATTTATTAACCTAAAAACCTATGCTTGATTACATATTTCATTGTAGCAAAATGTCGACTTATTCTGGATTCCCATTTCTTCATGAGTATTAGCATTTATGATAAAAGTATAAAATCTTTTTTCAGCTATTGATGGGAACATTACATATGAATAAGATAACAAGTAAAAAAGAAGAACACATCTTTTGTGTTCTGTATTGTTTACATGGTGGTTTCGGAGTATAGGTGTGGTGATTGGGATGTCCAAGTTGGAGAAGGAGAAGAGTTAAAAGGTAATATGGCAGAATGTTAGAATTTTTAATAATTTACTTACTGATAGCTTAGGTTAGATATTCTCTCACTATCACAGTCATAGCATTAATGTGTAAACTGTATAATCAGCCGCTTTATTCTAAAATGTTTCTGGCCCTTTGGTAGGCACCAGAAACATTTGTTGTGTAGAATTGTTTGTGGTAGCAGGATCAGCTAAGCCCACTTAGTGTGAGTAATCCAATAGAATATGGACTAATAGACCATTTGGGATTACAATTGTTCTAACAAAGCACATGTGAAGAGTCGAGGGAAATTGTAGGCTTTTAAAAATGTGTTAATGTCTTATGTGGCTTATTTTCCTTCATTTCAAAAAAACATGATGCCAAACATTTGTGTTCTTTCCTGTTTTTTTTTTCTTTACACTTTTAGAATAATATAGCAGATCCAGAAGAACTGTTCACAAAATTAGAATGTATTGGGAAAGGTTCCTTTGGAGAAGTTTTCAAAGGAATTGATAACCGTACCCAGCAAGTGGTTGCTATTAAAATCATAGACCTTGAAGAAGCTGAAGATGAAATTGAAGACATTCAGCAAGAAATAACTGTTTTGAGTCAGTGTGACAGCTCTTATGTAACAAAATACTATGGATCATATTTAAAGGTAATGTGTGTGCTATATTATTTAAGTCATAAGGTATTTGTATTATATGGTTTTTTTTACTCTATTTTTGAAAGGCAATGTCTTAAACTAGGATTTGACAGTCTTTGACCTCCAGACGGAATCCAATGCCACTTAGAGTGCCAAATAGACTGTTTTTAGATTTAGCAGCTATATCCTGAATGCATCCCAGTACTCAGTGGCACTGTTTTTTCATACCTGAACTTTTGGAATGATGGAGGAGCAGAAATGCAGCTGGTCCTTGAGACATATTCTTTGTCAGGAAAGAGCTTTCCCCTTGAGCTTTTACACATTATTCTCAATGGTTGCAATTTGTCTCAACCTCAGAATAAGTATGTCACGTATTCCATTGAGTTGTGTTGGTTATTTACACATTTTTCTCTCCTTCCAGGTTGTGAGCTCCTTGACGGCAGGGAGTTTTAGCTCAACCAGTCAGTTTTTACATCCCTTAGCACAGAGCTTGGCCCATTTTAAGTGCATGATAAATATTTGTTGAAATGGAATTAAATGTAATAATATCTTTTTCCAACACCCCTTCTAAAAAAAATGGATTTTTAGTTTATAGGATCACGAAATTAGCAGACACCTAAAGTTCCAGCAGATGGAGATGTTACTACATAACAGAGAACACTTTAGTTAGTAAAATCCAAGAGTTCTTAGATTCCAGAGTTACTTAGATATAAATTTATATCTATTGAATGTGAAGAATAAATAGTTGGAAAAATCTAGGTTAGGTTAGAGTTTAAATTATGTTAAAATCAAAGAAAAATTATGCCAGTGTTGAAATTTTTCAAAAGAAGGCAGTATTAATTAGATGTTTGCTTTTCAGGGTTCACAAGATGGGTAAGAGTTTCTGTTGTTGTTGTTGTTTGGTTAGTTTTTTGTTGATCTATCTCTAGGCCAAAAAGGGTGTGTTTATAACTTATCAAGCTGTTGGCCTGCATAAAAATTGATGCTATCTTTTTATGTTCTGCTGACCAAATAAACCCTAGTATAATCTATCTATGTTAGTTAATACTGGTATAGAAATTCATCATCAATTTCCCTACCCTTTTATAAAGGCATGGTAGAATTAATCATTAAACAGCTAACATCACTATGTGTCATTCACTCTACTAAATATAAAATGCTAGATATAAAAATGAACAACTCACTCTTTCCATTAAGGAGCTCACAGTCTCATATTGCACCAAAAATGTGCAGATTTTGTGGTTAAGTATGTAAAAAGTGAAAATAAAGCACAAATAAACTAGTCACTTCTATACTTTTTTTTGGAGATGGTGTGAAGGCTTTCAAGAGAGACTTCCATGAAAAGGTGATGCTGCTGGCAATTCCTATTCAATTGATATCTTACTCCATTTCACTATACACTATATACATTTGATTCTTTATGATATTTACATTCATATTTTTTTCCTCAAAAACTTATTTAGCAGGTCAGATCCTTTTTCAGGAATCCTCAGTCTCAGTAGTTTTAGGTCTTCCTTCTAATTCTCATAGCAGACTTGATTGTAGGTAGCCCCAAGAATTTTTTGTCTCCCACGTGCACATGCACATGTGTGCGTGTGTGTGTGTGTGTGTGTGTGTGTGTGTGTGTGTGTGTGTGTGTGTATTATTTGCTCATTTTGGTTTACTCTTTCTGGATTGAAACATGATAATTCCAGACCCTCTCTAGCGCAAACCTGAACCCTTGCTATTTTTAGGGATCTGTAACAGATAAGCCATTTTTGGTAACTAACTTAAAATATTCAATGAGCCCTATTTAAAATAGGCTGTTCTGTATTATATTGAAAATGGGTATTGAGATGGTATTGACTGTTTTATTGGTTGCTTATAGCCTGTTTATTCATAGTCAGTACTCTCATGGAAAATTAATTGTAGCTCTGTTTGTATTATTTATTCTTAAGGTTACACCTTTTTAAAAAAAATTCCCTCATAGTATACATGTACCAGTCAACCAGTAAATTCTTAATTTTTAATTAAATAAAACAGATAGTTTGTTTTGTCCATACCTTGACTGTAGAATGTTCTCACACTGGTCAGTGATACAAAATTATTATCCAAGATGTCTTCTTAAAGAATTAAACTGGATTCTTTTTATTTTCTTTATCCATCATTAATTAAAGTCCATGATGTGAGAGACTACTTTGAAGAACTTATTACTTCATGATAAAATTGTAGAAATTCACAGCTGGCTGATATTATTCGTATCCTGAATCTGTTTACATTAAAGTAAATGAATATGTGTGTATTATCTCTATATTGATATACACAGACACAGAAAAATATCATTTTATAATATTTTAATACCATGTATTTAAATTACTTTCTCAAATTGACCAATTTGTTTATTTCCCATTTATATTAAAATATAGTATGGCTTTATAAGCTTACATTTTTCAAGTGAAATCATATCAAACATCACAAGGTTCTGTTTAATGAAGTCAGTGTAATTTAAGGCTATATCCTCTAAGTAGGAAACTGCGTTATCAATCAACTCATGTTCTCAGTGTGACTGATCCTTCTGTTTTAGATGATATGGGGAATTTTGTGAGTCAAGTTAATTGAGTAAAATAGGATATGAGCTTTTCCCAGGTTGTTCTTACACAGGATATCATACATAACCAAGACCTCACTGTAAGCTGGAGGAAAAGTTATTGCTTCTGAGAGAAAATTATATGCTCATTGGAACTGTATTCAGTTGTAGTGATTTCCTTGAGACATGAAAAAATGTACTAGATATTAATTTTCACTGAGCTCACTGTATAACTTAATTTTTAAAAACAAGAGTAAAAACCAGACAAACACATCAGTATTTTTCTTTAATTTTATTTCACTGAAGTTTTTCTTGAAAGACAAAGTTAGCCTTTATGAAGAGTGCTAAAATAAACAAACCCTTCCTTTCTGATTTCATAATATTGGAAAAACCTTTTATAATCTTTAAATATTTTTCTAGCTCAGTATAAATCTTAAAATGAAGTTGACTCAGGCACTGAATAGAATTTGAATCATGCTTTTATGTGCTATTAAAAATGTCCTTAGATTTATCTTTATATTAAGGAAATATGCCCCCTCCACATACTACTACCTCTGATATCTATCAAAAAAAATAGAGGACTCAATGATTAAAATAAAATATTCCAGAATAGAGTCTATATAATTTTGTGGCCTTCTCATTACTTTTTCTGAGACTTGTGTGTGCTTACTTCCAGTGTTTAGTGAATGTTTCTGGAATGTTCTTTAATTTAAAAATAATTGGAGTTGTCTTATAAAATTTTAAGAAAATCAAAGAGGGGAAATTTTTCTCCTTTTCACAATGTTTTCTTTTCTCAAAATAAGAATGGCTTTAAAGTTCATATTAAGACACCCCTAAGAAACCCCATATTAGTACCCACTATGTGTATTACTTTCATTCTGCATATTTGCCCTAGTCAGTCTCATCTGCTTTATTCTGATAACTTATAAATTCATGTCTCTGTTCCAGCCTCTCTCCTTAGCCTCAGATATTTATAATTAATTGGCCTCATATTACCCATTTGTCTACAGATACATCAAGTACAACAACCCTAAACCTGGGAAGTAGCATTTGAACTAGGTCTTGAGTATGATTTTGAAGTAGTTTGGGATTTGAGGATCATGTATAGACAATACACCCTAGACTGGAAGAAAACAATTCAGGAGTGGTAAAGTATCTCACAAGATGATCTCTACTGTCCCTTGCAATTCTATAACATTTTATATTCTATTTTTTATTGTAAAATATATATCATAAAATTTCCTGTTTTAACCATTTTAAAGTGTACAATTCTGTGGCATTAAGTATATTCAGGTTGTTGTGCAACCTGATCCATCTCCAGAACTTTTTAATCTTCCTTAACTGAAACTCCACACATTAAGCTATAACTGCCCATTCTTTTCTTGTCACAGTCCTTGGTAAACACCATTCTACTCTCCATTTCTATGAATTTCACTACTCTAGGTTTATATAAGTGGAATAATAAACATTTGTCCTTTGGTAGCAGGCTTATTTTACTTATACATGGAGATTTATGTGGTATGACTGGCTATTGGATTTATAGACAAGCCCACTTATTTCAACATGTAATTGATATGTAGTATAATAATGACCTCTCAAATAGATATATTGAATATTTTAAATATATTTTTCATGAACAAATGAATTCCAAATTTTACAACATAATTTCTCCCCTCTTTGGCCAAGTGTCTGCTTTAGCAGCAAACAGTGGGGTTCAAAGACCTCATAGAGGGACAGAATTGATACTCCAGACACCAGTAATTTCTTAACACTAGGCTCCAACCTCCCCTCAGTAAATAGTATGACTCTAGAGGACTTACTATGCTTTAGGCATTTTGAATTGTTGAACAGAGAGCCATTTCCTAACCCCTAACTAATGACCCATATTGATGTGGGACTTTAAACGTACTCCCCTAACACATTGTTAAAATATGTGTATTATTAGTATTATTATTTTTATGGTGATATTGGTTAACTAAATCCAATGTTTCAGCTGTACACTTTAACAGCAAAACACACACACACACACACACACACACACACACACACACACACACATACACACACAGTGTGTTCACCTCCCATAGTTACATTTCATTCTGTCACCACTATTTGACATACTTTACCACGTCTACCTCCTACTTTTCCCCTTCACTCTACCCTCTGGTAACCACTAGTCTATTGTCCATGTCCATGAGTCTCTGTTTGTTTGTCCTGTTCATTTGTTTTTAGGTTTATATCCCACATATAAGTGATACCATGTGATTTTCAACTTCTTCTGCCTGGCTTATTTCACTTTGCATGATTATCTTGACATCCACCCATGTTGTCGAAAATGGCCATATTTCATCTCTTCTTATGACTGAGTAATATTCCATTGTATATATGTACCATAATTTCTTTGTCTAGTCATCTCTCAAAGGAACTTTGGTTGCTTTCATGTCCTGGCCACTGTGAATAAGGCTGCTATGAACATCAGTGGGTAAATGTCTTTTTGGATATGAGTTTTCAAGATTTGGGGGTAAATACCCAGTAGAGGGATTGCTGGATCACATGGTAGAATCAATTCTTACTTTTTTGAGAAACCTCCATACAGTTTTCTGTAGTGGCTGTACCAATGCAGTCCCACCAACAGAGTATGAGGGTTCTTTTTTCTCCACATCCTCTCTAGCATTTGTTATCACTTGTCCTGTTGATTACAACTATTCTAACAGGTATGAGATGATATCTCATTGTGGTTTTGATTTACATTATCTTAATAGCTAGAGATGTTGAGCATCTTTTCATATATTTGTTGGCCATTTGTATGTCCTCTAGGGAGAAGTGTCTGTTCATGTCCTCTGCCAATTTCTTGATAGGATGGTTTGATTTTTGTTGTTATTGAGTCATATGAGTTCTTTATATATTTTGGATATTAGGCCATTATTGGAGGCATCACTGGCAAATATATTTTCCCATTTAGATGGTTGTTTCTTTACCTTGTCGATGCTTTCTTTTGCTGAGCAGAAATTTTTTAGTTTAATATAGTCCCATTCATTTATTTTAGCTTTTAATTGCCTTGCTTTTGAGGTCAAATTTCTAAATTCCTCTTTAAGTGCAGGGTCCTTGAGTTTAGTTCCTATGTTTTCTTCTATGTATTTTATTGTTTCAGGTCTTATATTTAGGTCCTTAATCTATTTTGAGGTAATTTTGATGTGTAGTGATAGACAACAGTCTAGTTTCATTCTTTTGCAGGTGGCTTTCCAGTTTTTCCAGCACCATTTATTGAAGAGGCTTTCCTTTCTCCAGTATATGTTTTTAGCTTTTTTTGTCAAATTTATTAACACATATAAAAATGGGTTTATTTCTGGACTCTCAATTCTCTTCCACTGGTCCTTGTGTCTGTTTGTCTGCCAATATCATGCCGTTTTGATTACTGTCACTTTGTAGTGTAATTTGAATTCAAGCAGAGTGATGCCTCCAGCCTCATTCTTTCTTTTTTTCTCAGGTTGGCTTTGGCAATTTGTAGACTTTTGTACTTCTATACTAATCTGATGATTTTTTATTCTATTTCTTTAAAAATGCTGATGAGATTTTGATGAGGATTGCATTAAATCTGTATAATGCTTTAGGTAATAAGGTCATTTTAACTATATTGATTCTTCCAATCCAAGAACATGGAATATCTTTCCATTTATTTGTATTTTCTTCAATTTATTTTAATAGTGTCTTGTAGTTTCCATAATGTAAGTCCTGCACATGTTTGTTAAATTTATTCCTAGGTATTTTATTCTTTTTGTTGCAACTGTGAAAGGAATTATTTTTTCCACTTTTTTTCTGACATTTCATTATTAGAGTATAGGAATGCTATGGATTTTTTAATGTTGATTTTTGTATCTAGAAAATTTACTGTATTTGCTTATTGTTTCTAGTAGTGTTCTTGAGGAAACTTTAGGGTTTGCTATATAGAAAAAAATCATGTTATCTGCAAATAGTGACAGTTTGACTTCTTTGTTTCCTATTTGGAGGCCTTTTATATCTTTCTCTTGTCCAATTGCACTCATTAAGACCTCCAATATTATACTGAATAACAGTGGTGATAGTGGACAACCTTGCCTTGTTTCTTAACTTAGAGGAAAAGTTTTTAGTTTTTCACCATTAAGTAGAATATTGGCTGAGGGTTTGTCATAGATGACCTTGATTATATTAAGGTACTTTCCTTTTATACCGATTTTGTTAACTGTTTTGATAAATTATGGATGCTGTATCTTGTCAAGCATCTATTGATATGATCATATGATTCTTATTTTTTAATTTGTTTATGTAGTTTATCACATTAATCAATTTGTGTATGTTGAACCATCCCTGTGCCTGTGGGATGAAGCCCACTTGATTATGGTGTATAATCTTTTTAATATGTTTCTGTATACAGTTCGCTGGTATCTTATTTAGGATTTTTGCATCTGTGTTCATGAGAGATGTCTGTTTGTAGTTTTCTTTTTTCACATTACGTTTACCAGGTTGTGGTGTCAGAGTAATATTGGGCTCATAAAATGAATTGGGAAGTATCGCATCCTCTTTGATTTTTTCAGAAGAGTTTGAGGAAAATAGCTATTATCTTTGAGTGGTAGAGTTTCCTGGTGAAGCCATCTGGTCCTGGACTTTTACTTTTTGATAAGTTTTTGATGATTCTTTAAATTTCCATACCGCTGATCAGTCTACTTAGATTTTCCAGTTCTTCTCGATTCTATCTAGGAAGGTTGTATTTTTCTAAGTACAGGTCCATTTCTTCTAGCTTATTAAATTTGGTGTTATATACTTTTTCATAGTATTCTTGTATGATCATTTGTATTTCTGTATTGCCTGTCATAATTTCCCCTCCTGCATCCCTGACTTTGTTTACGTGTATCCATTCTTTTTTTTTTCTTTAGTGAGTCTAGCCAGGGGTTTGTCAATTGTATTTATCTTCTCAAAGAACCAGCTCTTTGATGCATTTATTTTTCTATTGTTTTGTTTGTTTGTTTTCAATTTTATTTATTTCTGCTCTAATTTTGATTATTTCCTTCCTCCTGTTGATTTAGACTTCATTTGTTCTTTCTATTCTAGTTTGTTAAAAAGAAGCATTAGGTTGTTTATTTTGCCTTGTTCTTGTTTTTGGAGATTATGCCTGTAATGATATGCACATTACTCTTATGACCACTTTTGCCATGTCCCAAAAGTTTTGGTATGTTGTACTATCATTATCATTCATTTCTATGTATCTTTTGATCTTTCTTTTTATTTATTCTCTGACCCAGTTATTTTTCAGTAGCATGTAATTTAATTCCCGTGAATTTTTGGTTCTTCCTATTTTTTTTTTTACAGTTCTTCCCCCTTTCTTTTTACAGTTGATCTCTAGTTTCAAAGCATTATGACCAGAGAATATGGTCGGTATGATTTCAGCCCTCTTATATTTGTTGAGGCTATTTCTGTGTCCCAGTATGTGCTTAATCCTTGAGAATGTTCCAAATATACTAAAGAAAAATGTATAAATGGGTGTTTTGGAATGAAAGGCTCTGTAAATGTCAATTATGTCCAGTTGGTCTAATGTGTCATTTAAAGATGTTATTTCCTTATTGCTTTTCTGTTTGGATCATCCGTCTCTATCTGATAGTGGGGTATTTAGGCCCCCTACTATGATAGTGTTTTAGTCTACTTTTCCCTTCAGTTCTGTTAGTAATTGCTTCACATATTTCGGGGCTCCATGATTGGGACCATAGATGTTAGTAAGTGTTATATCTTCTTGATGCATGGTTCTCATTATCATTATAAAGTGTCCCTCGGTATCTTTATTTACCTTTTTTATTTTAAAGTCTATTTCTTCTGATATTAGTACTGTGCTCCCATTTTTCTCCAAATGTCATTTGCTTGAAATATCAATTTCCACCCTTTCACTTTGAGTTTATATTTGTTTTTGAAGCTAGATATATCTCCTGGAGGTAGTGTATGGTTATGTTTTTTTTTTTTTTGCTTCATTTTGCAACTCTGCCTTTTTATTGGTGAGTTCAATACATTTACATTTAGGATGATTATTGAAATATGAGGTCTTATTGTAACCATTTTATCTTTTGCTTTCTGGTAGCTCAGTGTTTCTATTGCTTTCTTGTCCTTGTACTTCTGTTTTCTTTATTTTAGTTAGCTTTTGTGGATTTTCCATCTGGTTCTTCTGCTGTATGTTATATGCTTCAGTTCTGAATTTTTGACATTTGGTTACCTTTACAAATATGTTGAGGATCGTTTTGTGTGTGTGTGTGTGTGTGTGTGTGTGTGTGTGTATGTGTATTTGTTCATTTTCTTCTGTTTGTGCCTTATCTTCATTCCCCTTTGCAAATTGAGTCTTTGAATCCTCCCCTTTTCAGTCATTGTTGGCTCAATTTGTCCCTATGTTTGCTGAACATTCATTACTATGTTGTTATAGCAATTCTCTTCTTATTGTTTAAATTTGTAATGCCTTGTTATTAGTAAGGGTTGCACTCCTCTGCTTCTATTTGCCTGATAATCACCTTACTCCTAATTTTTTTTTGTCATTTTATTTTAGGTTACCTGACCCCTTTCAGTATTTTCTGTGGTGCAGGCCTCGTAGTGGAGAATTCTCTCAATTTTTATATGCCTGGAAAGGTCTTTTTTTCTCCTTCGTATCTAAAGGAGAGCTTAGCTGGATACATTATATTAGGCTGGTAGTTTTTTTCAGTTAAGAGTTAAATATTTGACTTCACTCCTGGCTTGTACTATTTGTGCTGAGAAGTCCAATGATAACATGATGACTTTCCTTTATAAATTACCTTTTTCTTCTCCCTGGCTTCCTTGATAATTCCATCTTTGTCACTGATATTTGATAATTTTTATATAATGTGTCTTGGTGAAGGCCTTTTTGGGTTGAAATAATTGGGTGTTTTGTTGACTTCCTGAATTCCAAGCTCTAGCTCATTCCTTAGATTTGGGAAATTCTCGTCAATTATTTGTCTGAAAATGCTTTCTAGTCTCTGCTCCTTTTTCTTGTCTTTGATAATGCCCATTATTCTTATGTTTCCTCTTCTGATGGCATCAGTTAGTTCTTGTATTTCTCTTCTATTATTTTTCATTCTTCATTTTCTCTCTTCTTCCTTCTAATTTATTTCTCGATTTCTGTGTTTGATTTCACCAATCCTTTCCTCCATTTGGTAGACTCTAATTCTCAAGCTCACAATTCCATTTTTCAACTTTTGCAGTTTTTTTTAATCTCCAGAGGATATATTCTGTTCTTTTTGAGGATTTCAATGTCCTTGCTAAAGAACTCATTCTGCTCATGTAGTTATTTTTTCAATTCCTTAAATTGTTGATATAACTCATTTCTGATCTCACTGAGTTTTTCAGAAGTACTGTTCCTGAATTCTCTGTCATTTAAGTCACATATTTCTATGTCTGTAAGCTTATTTTCTGGAGATTTTTCTCTTTCTTTCTGAGATGCCTTGTCACCTTGGTTGTTCATGGTATTTAATGGACTCTCTCTCTGTTTTGGCATTAATGGAAGTATATTCTGCTTTTCTTCCAGAAAGAAGATTTATTATATAAAGGTCTCTCTTTAGCCTGTTGCAAAGAAGGCACTTTTCTTTTGGTTTCCATTAGATGGCATCTAAGCCTCTTGGATTCCTTCTTTATATAAAGCCTTAATAATACCTTTTTTTCCTTATAGATGTTTAATCATGCCACTACTCTCAGTCTCAGTTCCTGTTGTTGTTAGCAACTGTTTTGGTAGTGTTTGCTCAGATTCCCCTGGAATCCGCAGTGTTTGGTCTCAGAGGATATGGGCGTGGGGCCCACTTAGTTGAGGGTTGAGGTTTGTGGCTCAGCTTTGGTTTTGCAGCCATGGCTGGTAAAAATCAACTGTTATTTCTCTCCCGTCCTGCTTCTCTATTTTCTGCCCTGATGACTGGGCACTGCCTCTGGCTGTGTGGAGTTCACAGCACTCCCAGGCAGGGCTATTCAGAGTACTCGCTGCACCTTCTCCCCTTCCCCTCCTCCTACAGGGAGCTCTACGCTGTTAGAGGCAGCTGTTTTATTTCTCCCAGTCCACCACCCAACACCTGTTGTTCTGACCTTCTGGTAGGTCTTATATGCAGATCCCACATTTAGGCATGCTGTTATGCAGTTTGGGTGTTTTTTCCTTGAGTTTTAAATGTTCAGCTTATTGTTGTTTTAACAGGAGAGACCTGGGGTCATCTCATACTGCCAAGTTTCTCCCTCATTCCCATGTGTATTATTTTATAAGTGGAGAAGTGGGTTCTTTTTCTTCAGGGGCTTCCTATGCTTAAATGTGCAGGATGTATAGTTATGGTTTCCAGTCACTTGACTCTTTTGGAATTGTAAACCAGTATGTAGATATCATCTTGGACTTCTAATTTTTTTTAAAGCAAACCAAACATATATTCTCCAACACAAACTTTTTTTTCTATGAGAAATAAAAGGTAGAAGTTGTAGTCTCCCCAAAAGATACAAACATTGGATCTAGCTATTTTGGTTTTGTTTTGTTTGTGATTGGTGTTTTTACTGAAACCTGCTGTAAATAAGGAACTTGTCAGAAGAGCCTCTGTGAGTTAAGCTTGCTTGAGCAGGGAAGAGCCCCATGAGCTCGCCATTTATACCTTTGCCCATTTAGGCCTAGCTTCAGTCCCCATGCCTGCCTTGCAGTCTTCTGAATGTCCAGACGTATGGCCATGCTCCAGTGATGCTTGTCACCAGAACTGGTGATCAGAAGAAAGCAACCAGGAAAGCTATTAGACAGCTCTGGTTCTCTGCCTATTTCAGAAGACTCTTAGTTCCACTGAAAAACTCTCTTGCTATGAGGAAGCTTTCTTTTCAAATATGGAAGTTGTTTAGTCATAACTTTAATCATGTTTTAAGCTTTCTATGAATACTTTTTAGTAAAAAGCAGACATTTGGTATGTTTCTATTCTGAATTGGTACCACACACACACACACACACACACACACACACACACACACAGTTTTTAAACTGGAAAACAAGTGCTTTAATTCATGCAGAACTGTAAAACATAAACATATTTTAAGCTCTTTCTATTTTTTAAAGCATTTTACTTCATTTTATTAGTTTCAAGTATACAGTACATTGGTTAGACATTTATATAGTTTACAAACTGATCTTCCCAGTTACTCTATCATCCTTCTGGTTCTATACATAGCCATTACATTACTGCTGACTACATTCCTTGTGCCATTCTCCCCATCCTGGTGACCATCACTCACCTACTAATTTGTACTTCTTTAACCTGTCACCCCTTTCTGCCAGTCCTCTAACCCACCTCCACTCTGGCAGTCACCAGATTGTCCTCTGTATTTGAGAGTCTATTTTTATTAGTTTGTTCTTTTTGTTCCTTATATTCTACATATAAGTGAAATTATGTAGTATTTGTCTTTCTCTGACTTATTTCACTCAGCATAATAACCTCTAAATCTATTCGTGCCATTGCAAATGGTAAGATTTTATTTTTTATGGCTGAGCAATATTTCATTGTATATATGTACCACTTTGTCTTTATCCAGTCATCTATTAATGAGCACTTAGGTTCCTTCCATATCTTGGCTACTGTGAATAGGGCTTCAGTGAACATAGGAATGCATAGATCTTTATGAATTAGTGTTTTGGTTTTCTTTGTATAAATACCCAGAATTTCAATTGCTGATTCAAAAGGTAGATTCGTTTTTAATTTTTTGAGAAATGTCCAGACTGTTTTCCATAGTGCCTGTAGCAATTTGCAATCCCACCAACAGTATACGAGAGTTCCCTTTTCTCCACATCTTCAGCACTTGTTGATTTTGATTTATTGATGATAGCCATCCTAACAGGTGTGAGATGATATCTCATTGTGGTTTTAATTTACGTTTCTCTGATGTTTAGTGACCTTGAGCATCTTTTTATATGTTTATTGGCCATCTGTATGTCCTCTTTGGAGAAATGGATATTCAGGTCTTCTACCTATTTTTAATTGGCTTGTTTTGTTGTTGTTGTTGTTGTTGTTGTTGTTGTTGTTGTTGTGAGTTTATTTTTCTTTTAAATGTCAAGTGAATGGAAAGCATTATTATTTCATAAGGTAGAATATAGTACTTACTAGAAACAAACTTGTGGCCAAAGGAAAAATTCTCAAGCTATACAGAATTGTGAGAAACACTTGTTTTTCTCTTAAAAAGTATATGAAGACACATCAGGTTCATTATTCTCAGGTTTGAAGTGCCTAATTTTTATACATAAAAACAAGTTACATGAACCAATTCTGGAACTCCTCTCCCCTACCCACTATAATGGCAGTTTACTTCCTCTTTTTCCTATCATAGACACCACTGCTAGCAAGGACTCTCAGCTCCTTTTTCTTCAGTTCAAGCTGGCCTGCTGTGACAGGAGAGAATAGATGCCAAGATTGGGGGAAGGGTACATTGTTTCTCTCTTTCTCTTATACATCTTACATACTGTCAACATCAAGAAAGAAAGGAAGAATCTTTTCATCTAAAATTAACTAAGCCCTTCCTCCCTGGTCCCTAACCCTAGGCCGCATCCCATTTCCCATCTACAGTGTCATTCAAACACTCATCATTTTACTGGAATCCATTCTCTGACCTAATAAAGCCCTAGCTTCATGGAGATGCTCAGATATTTTGAATGGGGCTCCCTAGTACTTCCCAGGGATTTTAGAGTTTGAGGGCTACCAGCAGTAGCTTGAGAATTTTCATGCTACAATTAGGGCTGAAAGTGTTCCTGGCATACCAAGTTGAAACAAAACACTGAATATATTTTTTCCCTAGAAACACTTTTATGGTATAAATAATAATTTCTCTGCTACTCTTCATGCTATACTACAGATACTTTCATGTTAAATTGTCTTTTGGGGGACTACCCTATGAAGCTAGACAACATTTTTATGGGAAAATGCTTGCTTTCCAAATTCCAAACATCTTACATAAAAATGGACTTGTGGAACACAATCCATTTACAACTTGCCTAGTTGCCAATATCAGTATAGTAAAACCAACAATTCTTCTAGTCAACTCTGTGTTTCCACAAAAATTCAGGGAATTTTTACCACTCATGAAATGGTAAAAAGAGAGAGGTGTTCCTAGTATTGCAAGCTATATTTGAAAGAGGAAATAAAAAATATATATAATGATTCATTCCAATTTTTATCTCATGATGCTGAATGGTGTGTGTGTGTGTGTGTGTGTGTGTGTGTGTGTGTGTGTGTGTACACAGCTGTTTTGGAATTCATGTACTCCCTCTATGAACACCATTTCCTCTTGTATACTTACAGTGAAGTTAACTCTACCTAAAGTAATATTCTTTTAAATCTATACTCTCTCTTATCCACTTACCTGTGTAGGGGGACAATATTCTTTCTGCTTTCCATATGTGTACCAAAAATGCCCATTTATCATGGCAGATGAAAGTTGTCAAGTGTATTATAACAAAATCCAAAAAGTAAAATAAGACAAAATATCCAGTGTCCTCACTCTAAAATCACATGATTTTACCAGAAGCCCCATTCCAAATTTCTACCAGTTTTCATTTACTTCCTCGATCTTTAATGTGTCTTTCTTTTCTTTTCAATATTATCATTCAAAATAATAATTTAAATTTGTGGTTTATTTTTCTGGGTTTTATAAAAATTGCTAATAGTTCCACAATAAGAAACAATAACTTGTTATTTATTTAGCTATATCATAGGCTAAATAGGTTTGGGGGAAGGTCAAGACTCAGAACTTTACTTTAATTTGTAATGGTCAATGGACATATAGATTTGGGGTTCCAAACAACTATTTTAAAGCTCTATTTTAAAACCAGGACATTAGTATATTGGATTTGACATTTACACCAGTATGTTATTTTGCTAAGGTTTGTAATTATTAATTGTTTCATGGCTTTTACAGGGTTCAAAATTATGGATAATAATGGAATACCTGGGTGGTGGTTCAGCACTGGATCTTGTAAGTATTTTTAAATAATCACACAAATGTACACATACACATTCATACTTTAACTTTTTTCTTTTAATTGGAGTAAGCAATAGCTTTTGGGCACGGTAAGCGGTTACTTTAATTAATATCTTCAAATAAAACTTTTTCTCAAGACCATTATCCTTAGGTAGATTAGTTGTACATGTTGCTGACATTCTTAGAATGTATAAAAATGTAAATAGATTAATAAAATCATCCCCCAAATTAGGAATGAGTGTGTGACAGTTGCTGTCAGTGTAGAGTTTTACTTTGCAAGCTTATTCTTGAAAAAACTGTTTTCTTAGGTTTTTTTGAAATGTGTAATTAGTGTAACTCTAACTAAGAGTGGTTCTTGGCCTATAAACCCAGTTCTCTACAGATTTCTCTCTGCTCCTTTATAGATCATTTGGAAATATAATGGCATTTTTTGTTGTCACAATGACTTGTAAGTGCTACAGCCATTTTGGTGAGCAGGGATGAGAATGCTACAACCACGTGCCTTTGAGAAACACTAGTTGTTTTCCGCAAAGTAGTGTGATTCTATCAGTGTTGTTTTTTTTTCCCTTTCCAATCTTTATTAAGATGACATTGCATTTAAAATACAATATGAATTACTAGAGGCAACTTATTGTAGTAGAATGACCACTGGACTGGCCTATGGGAGTTTGAGGTTATAGGGCTGACTCTATTCATGACTAAATCTGTGACTGTGAATCAAACACGTAAATTCCTTGGAATTGGATTTCCTATAAAACAAGGAAGTTGTATTGAGTTATTTCTAAGTTATTTTATCTTTAATATTATATGACAATATTTTATTGAATGTCTCTGCCTTTGAAATTGTAGAGTATGCTGTTTCTAAAAATAGTGTTTTGATGATTAAGATCAAGTGATATTTTAATTCTTATTTTTTAAATGGTGATGAGTTTTCCTAACTAAAAGTGATTAAATATTTTTAAAAGGCTTTAATCCTTACTGCAAGTAACTCAGTTTCAAATAATTCTATGCCAAAATGATCATAAAAGATTTTCTTTCCTTTAGATAGAACCATACCTAAATCATTCTAAAGAAATGGTAATTAAACTTGATGAAGAGTCACATCTCCTTCTAGGAATTAATCAGTTTAATCAGTTGCTGAGTTAAGTAATCCTTCCTTGTCTATTCTAATTCTTATATCCTAAAGCTGGAGTTCACTCTTTTGTTTCTCTTTTCTAGTGTCTTGTCACATAGTTTAATTATACAATGTTTTTTTCATTAGCTCCACAAGAAGGCTCACAATTATTCCATGATCCTCCTTCCACTTTTTAAATATTAAGAGCCCTTTCCACATTTATCAGTCACCTTATCTGGTCTCTCAAGGTGCTCACCATGTCTCTTCCCTGTTTTATAGACATTCGCAAAGTTAGTCCATTGCTTTCACCAGGATCACTGATAGCAAGGCTAAGTATTGGACACTGGCCCAACCCCAACACTCTCTGCATCCTCTAGTAGTAGTTTGGTCAGTTTTATGAAATTTCTGAATGAAAGGATTGTAAGCTCTTAACCTCATTCTGTCATTCTGATCTCTGCATAACAGAACAAATGTCAATTATATAAATTTGATGAACTTAAAATTTTCTTAGCCTTGTAGTGGCTAAAAAATTAAGAGACCTAGATCCCAGTCCTGGTACTGCCATTGACTAGCTGCCTAATGTTGGGCAAGCCATTTAACCTCTGTGCCTTAATTTTCTCAAATCTTAAGTGAAGAAATTAGACTAGTAATGTCTCTAGTTCTGTTTTTCTAGCTCTAAAATTTAGTAATATTGTCATTTAATTAAAAATCTCATTTAACTGGACTTTGTAGGGAGAGCAAATAAAGAGACAATGTTCTATTTCTTCTCCATGCATAGTTCTATACAAATTAATGCTATTATTTGAGGAATCTAATAAAGAATTAAGCTTAGAGGCTTATGCTACCAGGAATAAGAGAAAACAAAAGTGATGCTAAGCAGAGAATGTTTAACACTATAAACTAGTATATGATTAATGGAATATGAATATGACTCATAATTTATGTCAACTTTAATATATAATTCAAGATTCTCTTTCATTTTTGAAAAAAATAGTTGTAAGTCAATAAACTTTGAGCATATTGTATATTTTACTGAATTTGTTACACCTTTCTTTTCTTCAATAAGAATTATAGTGGTCTACAACAGCAACAAAAAACATATATAATAAGGTTAATAAAAAAAAAAAACATGAGCACCAAGGGAAAAAGTTGGAAACAAAATGCTAACTGTAATGGAAGGCATAACATAACATGCTGCATTAGGGACAGGCTAGAAGTCAAAGGAGTGTGGGGTAAAACCCAAAAAGTACAAGTGTACATTCTTTGAAAGAGAAAATATTCCTCTTTTTCATATCCTCAGTTGAAAATAGAGCCAAATTACTTAAGGCCAGCACACTGCCCCAGCGACAGAGGTATTAGCTATTAGACACATGGCACAGTCTTCAGGCATTGGAATTATGCACTCTCAGTACACAGTGGACCAAGATCTTGGCATTCTCTTTCCCAAGGTCACATTGGAAATAAAAAACAATCTTTGTTTCATCTACTTTAGTTTCTTTCTCTTTCCAGCTCCCTTTTTTCTCCTTTTCTAATTACTATCAAGAAGGCTGAGGAAACATTTTAATCACAAGATTTGGGATAGTTTCCTGTCTGATACTGAACCATAAAAACTCAACTGTACCACCACCCCATTTCCATTTCTCTGCAATGGAGTCTCTCCTCCCATCCTCATCCAATGCCCAGGTAACTGAAATTTTACTTTTATTGAATTTAAACTGGACCTAAATATACCAGATAAGCTAATGAGTCTTTAGGACCTCTCTTTTATTTATTTTTCCTTTATCCAGGCACTTTTAGAAGTCCTTTAGAATAATAGCTAGTACCCATTACATAGACCTTGCCCCATTTCTGAAGTGCGAGTATACCTCCTCTGGCTCTGTCAACATTTTAAGATCAGTGATACTAAGTATTAATCTTGAGTATTATGATATTTGTCTTTCAGCTATTTGGAAGTACCTCAGAATTTCATTGCCAGGAGTCAATAAAATAATATGTCATCTCAAATTTTAATATGACTTTAATCACTACTACATATCTATTTTTTTATTTTTTAATTACAATGGACATATAATCTATATTAGTTTCAGGTGTACAACATAGTCATTAGGCATTTATATAATTTATGAAGTGATCCCCTAATAAATCTGGTACCCATCTGACACCATACATAGTTATTACAACATTATTGACTCTATTCCCTATGCTATACTTTACATCCCAATGACTATTTTGTAACTACCAACTTGTACCTCTTAATCCCTTCTCTTCCTTCATCCATCTTGCCAAACCTGTCCCATCTGGCAACTATCATAATGTTCTCTGTATCTATTGGTTTGTTTCTGTATTGTTTGTTGATTTTATTTTTTTTAGATTTCACATATAAGTAAAATTTTATGGTATGTGTCTTTCTTTGTGACTTACTTCACTCAGCATAATACCCTCTAGGTCCATCCATGTTGTTGCAGATGACAAGATTTCATTTTTTTTATAGATGAGTAATGTTCCATTATATCTATGTACCACTTGTTCTTTACTCATTCATTTATTGATGGGCACCTAAGTTGCTTCCATATCTTGGCTATTGTGAATAATGCTGCAGTGAACATATAGATGCATTTGTCTTTTTGAATTAGTGTTTTGGGTCCTTCTTTGTCTCTAGTCATAGCCTTTATTTTAAAGTTTATTTTATTTGTTATAAGAATTGCTACCCCCGCTTTTTTTTTCATTTCCATTTTTATAAACTATCTTTTTCCATCCCTTTGTGTTCAGTCTCTGTGTGTCTTTTGATCTGAAGTGAATCTCTTGTAGGCAGCATATGTAGGGGTCTTGTTTTCTTATCCATTCAGCTATCCTATCTTTTGATTGAAGCATTTACTCTTTTATATTTGAACTACTTGTTGATAGATACATAGTTATTGCTATTTTATTATTAATATTTTTATACATATTTTTTTTCCTTCTTAAAAAAATCCCTCCAGCATTTCCTGTAATACTGGCTTGGTGGTGATGAACCGCTTTAGCTTTTTCTTGTCTGGGAAACTGTTTATCTCTCCTTTGATTCTAAATGATAGCTTTGCTAGGTAGAATAATATTGGTTACAGGTCCTTGCTTTTCATCACTTTGAATATTTTGTGACAATCCCTTATGGCCTGCAAAGTTTCTGTTGAGAAATCAGTTTATAGTCTTATGAAAACTCCCATGTAGGAAACTAATTGATTTTCTCTTGCTGCTTTTAAGATTATCTCTTTGTTCGTACTCTTTGGCATTTTAATTATAATGTGTTTTGGTATGGGTCTCTTTGGGTTCATCTTGTTTGGGACTCTAAATTTCTTGGGGCTGTATGTCTATTTTCTTCACCAGGTTAGAGAAGTTTGCCATCATTATTTCTATAAATAGGTTTTCAATTCCTTGTTCTCTCTCTCTCTCTCTCTCTCTCTCTCTCTCTCTCTCTCTCTCTCTCTCTCTCTTCTGGTACCCCTATGATGTGAATGTTGTTATGCTTGATGTTGTCTCAGAGGCTTCTTAAACTATTCATTTTTTGGACTCTTTTTTTCTTGTTGCTGTTCTGATTGCATGTCTTCCACTGCCCCACCCTCTAAATCGTTGATTTGATCCTCTAATTCATCCACTCTGTTGATTCCCTCTAAGGTACTCTTCATCTCAAATATTCTATTCTTCATTTCTGACTGGCTCCCTATTTTCTATCTCCATTTTTATGTTTTCCATCTCTTTGTTAAAGTTCTGACTGGATTCATCTGTTTTTCCACTAAGTTCCTTGAGCATCCTTATAACCAGTGTTTTGAACTCTGCATCTGGTATATTGCTTGTCTCCATTTTGTTTAATTCTTTTTCTGGAGCTTTGCTCTGATCTTTTGTTTGAGAAATGTTTATTTGTCTACTCATTTTGGCTGCCTCCCTGTGTTTGTTTCTATGTGTTAGATAGAGCTGGTATATCTCCTGGTCTTGATAGGGTAGTCTTATATAGTAGGTGTCCTGTGGAGCCCAGTGGCACAGTCTCCTTGATCACCTCAGATAGGTGCTCCAGATGTGTCCTTTGTGTAGGTTGTGTTTGCCTTCCTGTTGTAGTTGAGCCTTGGTTGCTGTTTGTACATCAGTGGTAGGGACTGATCCTCAGGCTGACTAGTTTTGAGGATTGGCCATGATTACAGTGGAGGAGATGTTGTACAAGGGCTGACCCTATAGAGTAGGATTTGTTTTATCAGGGCTCTGGTGCCTGCCCAGTCTGCCCTTTGGGTGTGTCATTTGTGGAGCTAGTTGAGTGGTGCTCTGTTGTGTTCTGATGCTGGCAACCAAGTGTAATGGTTCTGGAGCCTTTTGGGAGGTGCTTAGGTACAGGACAAAATCAGCTGCTACCTGTGCCCTGACTGAGGCCACTTGGTATGAGCTACAAAGTGATGTACCTGAGAGAAGCTATGCTGCGAGCTGAGGCCAGCTGCCACTACTGCCAGGCTTAGGACTGCTTAACAAGAGATCTAAGGTGTGCCAAGGCCAGATGATGCTTGTTTGGGGTTTGTGAAACTTTGAGCAGAGTCTCAGGGACTCACCAGAGTGGAGCAAACAGTGTTTGCCTGGTTGATGGAGACTCAGATATGTTGGCCACATGCACATGCAGGTTTGATGGGGGAAAGTGAGGGATGATGGCTTCTGCCAGCACTTCTGTCTGGGAAAAAGCTGCCTCTCCACTCCTCGCCCTGAAGCTAGACAATACAGTTCCTCCAAGTATTTCTCTGGTGCCTTTTAAGCGGCTTCCCAGTGCTAGAGCTCAGAGTGAGTGAGTCTGTCAGCCACTAAGTTCATGCATGGGCCATTTAAAAGAAATGCGTGTGACTCCAGCCACCATCCATCTCACACAGACATAATTTCTACTGGTTTTCACAACTATAAGTTGTGGAGACTTTAACCCTATTTAGGGTTCCAACGTTAGGAATTAACATTGTGGCTGTGACTTCTTACTCCTCAGGGAGGACCTCTGCATCAAAGATACCCCCTTCTGATTTTTTAAAGCCTACAACACCTGGTATTCCTAGGTGGTCTCCCATTCAAGTACTAATCAGCCCAACAATGCTTAGCTTCCAAGATCAGATGAGATTGGGCATGTTCAGGGTGGTATGGCCATAGACACCCTTCTATTTTTTAACCACCACATGTGGATGTGGTATGAGCCCATTCAGCATATTTACCTCTGTACAATCTCGTGGCAGCTTCTGCTGTATGTCCTTAGTTATAGGACTTTCGTTCAAGTAGACTTCAAATGATTCTCAGTGATGGTTGTTCTGTAGTTTAGTTGTAATTTTGAGGTAGTTATGGTTGGAGGCGAGTACAGCCTTTACCTGCTCCACCATTGTGCCCAGAATAAAATCACTACTATTTAAAAAGAATCTTCTTGGTTAGAAGTTTCTAGATTTGAAATTAAATACATAATGTTACATAAGAATGCTATCTAGTGAACTATGGTGTCCCTGGAGTATACTGTATATCCAGAACACAGCTAATATTAAATAGCATGACCAAAATATAGGTTCTGTTTTAAGCAGTTCAATTTCAACAAGAAAGTACCGTCTATTCAGAATAAATATGGTATTCATGAAAGATGAAATATACAAGATGCCAAAGAGCTGTGAATCTTTCCCAGTGTGAGGCTGTGTGAGCAGTGTTTTATTTTCAACACCTCTCCCCTCCTTTCAGCAAACAGAACTCAACCTCAGCTCTGACTTTAGTTTCCTTCCTTTTCCTATAATAATATCGTACAGTCCACTATTTGTGCTTTATGAGGTATTAGTTTTTTTAAATAACCATTTATTTTAAAGAGAGATTTTCAAATATTCCATTACAGGTTCTCCTGAAACTTAATCATTGCTTTCCTTGTATTACAGTTGGAACTATTGGCTTTGGTACAAGAATGGGGAAAGAAAGGGAAATGTGTTACATTTATTTGAAAAACTGTATCCCTCCATGATTTGGTCGTTTTTTTTTAATGAATGTCTGAATGGTTTAATTATATTCCTACTTAAATTTTAAATTTGAGTCCCCAAAAGTATCTACGCTTTTACAATGTTGAAATATATAAGTGCTAAGAATTGTGTGTCACAGCTGACTTGTATATAATCAAATTGGGCTGCTGTGGAAATCTTATGGACTGAGAGCTTAAAATCAGTTCTGTGTAAATATTTAATAACTTTTAAACAATGAATGTCAAGATTTAAGCAGCTGATTTCTTTTTTTCTATCTGAAAGGAAGAAAACTAGTTTGTCGTTATTTAAATGTATCTAAAATCTGTGATGTAAATATCTGAGAACTTCAGGATTTAGAGCTAGTATATAAGTAACACTGCTTGTATTATTATCTTTCAAGATTAAGTCCAATCATTTAAAAATCCTTCCAGCTCTTTGAGTTAACATTTTACTCTCTTTCCTTGCCTTTTAAATTTTTTCTCATTCATTTAAATATTCATTTAATAAACAGAACTGCTTCATATGTCTAAGTTATTCTCTTCTTTCAAAGATAACAAGTTTGAACTTTATTGTTCCAAACATTGACATGTGTGTGTGTGTGTATGTGTGTGTGTGTGTGTGTGTGTGTGTGTGTGTGTGTGTGTGTTTTCTCTAAGCTGCGAGCTGGTCCATTTGATGAGTTCCAGATTGCTACCATGCTAAAGGAAATTTTGAAAGGTCTGGACTATCTGCATTCAGAAAAGAAAATTCACCGAGACATAAAAGGTATACTAACGTCCAATATAAACTTGAGAAAAATAGATGCATTCTGAGAAAGATAAGCTTTTCACTTTTTGTTTTTTCCCTCCTAGCTGCCAATGTCTTGCTCTCAGAACAAGGAGATGTTAAACTTGCTGACTTTGGAGTTGCTGGCCAGCTGACAGATACACAAATTAAGAGAAATACCTTTGTGGGTACACCATTTTGGATGGCTCCTGAAGTTATTCAACAGTCAGCTTATGACTCAAAAGTAAATTGTTACCTATACAAGCTATTTTGTTTTTTAAAAATAAAGTTTATATAACATATTATCCTATTTAATACATTGCCTTAATTTTCCTTCCTTTTCAAGTATTCCTAAAGCTAGAATTATGTCAAATGTTGCTGCTAAATTATAATCAAGTTCTCTTGATGCCAGTACTATTCAGACTCTCTTCCCTTCAATTTCCTTTCATCCCACTTGGAATAAAATCTAAAGTCTTTGCTATTATATACATGGCTCACTGGGATCTGACCTTTGTCTGTCTCTTCAACCTCATCTTCTATAACTCTCCTTTTCCTCTATATTCTATCTGCTTCAGCCACAGTGACCTCATTGCTGTTACACAAACATAACAAGTGCACTTGCCCTCCATCTATCTAAAATAAACTTTCTCCCAATGATGCCTCTACTTTAAACATCGCAGCCTCTTGACTCTGCCATTCATTATTTTCTTATGCTAAGTTATTTTCATCACAGAACTTAGTACTATCTGATATCATATTATTTGTCTATTTTTGTCTTCTACTAGAATACAAGCACCTTGAGAGCAGGGACTTCTGTCTGGTTTATCCACCACCTGAATCCTCAGTACCTAGAATGTGATACTTGGCACAAAGTATGGAATTTGATAATTTTTTTAATAAATGAATTTTATTAATAAAAATTATTAACATCACATTTCTTGCAACACTTTAACATTACCATTAGCTTCCACAGGCTATTTTGTGTCAGTATGTTGGAATGGAGTTTCAAGGTCATTTTCTTTGTCTTACTTTAGGCTGACATTTGGTCATTGGGAATTACTGCTATTGAACTAGCCAAAGGAGAGCCACCAAACTCTGATATGCATCCAATGAGAGTTCTGTTTCTTATTCCAAAAAACAATCCTCCAACTCTTGTTGGAGACTTCACTAAGTCCTTTAAGGAGTTTATTGATGCTTGCTTGAACAAAGATCCATCATTTGTGAGTATATATTGTTTTTACTATCTTTGTCTATTATTAGAACCACATAGAACAAACATAATTTTTCTACAGTGAGAAATACAGTGCATGTGAAAATTATCTAAGATCTATCCAGGAACTTGGTTCTTCCCTCTATATTGCTAATTGTTCATTTCTTAACAAGATCCTTAGTTCTTTTGCTCCTTCCCCTCTATCTTTTTTATGTTTTACATAGTTCCTACCTTATTCCTAATTCTATTATTTTCTATTTCAGGGGAAAAGAAATTTAAGAAATAAATTTATTTAATAGGATGTCATGAATGAAGTTTATGTGTAACTATTAACAATAATTTTTATTCAACTGTGTTTTCACTTTTCATGAATAGTTACGTTTGCATTTCACTATTTTAAAATTAATGTTTAGAAATTCCAACATGAAGGTGCATGCTTTTCCTGAAGTCTAGTGAATCTCTCATTTACCTAGTAAATTTGATTACTGTTGTTTTACTGTTTTTAAAATGAAGCTGCCTGGCTGTTGGTAGGATTGACAACTGGTATAGCCACTATGGAAAACAGTATGGAGACTCCTCAAAAAATTTAAAATAAACTACCTTATGACTAAACAATTTCACTTCTTTGTATTTATCCAAAAAAAAAATTAAAACACTAATTCAAAATATATATGCACCCTTATGCTCACAACAGCATTATTTACCATAGCCAAGATTTGGAAGCAACCTATATCCCTATCAGTAGATGAATGGATAAAGAAGAGGTGTTACGTATATACAATGAAATATTACTCAGCCATAAAAAAAAGAATGAAATCTTGCCATCTGCAACAAGGATGCATCTAGAGGGTATAATGCTGAGTGAAATAAGTCAGACAGAGAATGACAAATACCATATAATTTCACTTATATATGGAATCTAAAGAACAAAATTAACGGACAAACAAAACAGAAACAGATTCATGAATATAGAGAACAAACTGATAGTTATCATATGGGAGTGGAGTTGTAGAGCTGGGTGGAAAAGGGAGGGGATTAAGAAGTACAAACTAGTAGTTAAAAAATAATTATGGGATATAAAGTACAGCATAGGAAATATAGTCAATAATATTGTAATAATTATGTATGGTACTAGGTGGGTACTAGATTTATTGGGGAGATAACTTCACAAATTATATAAATAACCACTATGCTGTATAACTGAAACCAATATAAAATAATATTGAATGTCAACTATAATTGAAAAATTAAAAAAAAATAAATGAAGCTGCCTGGTGATTTCTAGAAACTAGAAATGTATAAAAACTATCTAAGTTTGATGTGCCCATTTAAAGTTGATAACGAATGTTCTGACATTAATAAAGTACTAGATTTGACCTATCCCCATAGCACCTGGTATTTGTATTTAGATGCCATATGAATTAATCTGAGGATCATAGTATGTTTGCAGCTAATAACAAAGTTACAGCATTGCTAGTTTTCATTCATTTTTTTTCAATTTATAGTAAGTATAATAAAAGTATTTAAAGTACTATTTAAAATGTTTTTAAATTTTTAATTTATTTTCAAAATTCTGCCATGTGTTTCTCTGCTTTGAGAAGGCCCTGGCCTGCTAGTTTGCTGGTAGATAAGCTACCTTTTGCCATTGGGCTATTTAACAAACTGGTACCAAAACAGTGAATTTAATTTGGTTACCTTGAGCCACTTTGAAAATAGAATTAGCTCTTGTCCTACAGCATTTTAGTTGTTCTCATGTCTACAGACATACTTTTACACCTTTAAACTTAATAACTGAAATGATTTCTTACCACCTATTGCACTCATAAAGAGCCTAGAAATATTCATGCATATTTTATTTTTTCCTTAGCGTCCTACAGCTAAAGAACTTCTGAAACACAAATTCATTGTAAAAAATTCAAAGAAGACTTCTTATCTGACTGAACTGATAGATCGATTTAAGAGATGGAAGGCAGAAGGACACAGCGATGATGAATCTGATTCTGAGGGCTCTGATTTGTATGTACAAATTATTTAATTTTTATTTAAATAGCCTATATTAATATCATGTATCATTTAACTGTGATCTAAAATGCTTTCTCTAGCATATAATACAAACTGTATTATAAAGTTCTACTTTAGAAACTGAAAATATTTCAAATCATAGATGTGGAGTAAAACGAATTTGAAAACATGTTTTTTTCTTAGTTTGAAGTGGTCTCAGTCTAACCTCTAGTGGATACTTGA
Source organism: Macroglossus sobrinus (assembly GCA_004027375.1). Taxonomy (NCBI): domain Eukaryota; kingdom Metazoa; phylum Chordata; class Mammalia; order Chiroptera; family Pteropodidae; genus Macroglossus; species Macroglossus sobrinus. The sequence goes on from PVKZ01003083.1 coordinate 130,111, forward strand.
GCATATTACAGAATTTTGGAACAAGATTTGATCAAGGATATTATTTTAGTTTGCCAAAAGTGATAAATAAGGAGCTATTGATTCTCATACTTTGTTGGCAACCTGAAAAATCTCTCTGGAGAACTGACCTCCAGGCCTTTCCTACCTCTTGGCCACAGACCAAATCATGATAAGAATGGTACATTTAAATACAGTAAGTCCTTATATAATGTTGTCGATAAGTTCTTGGAAACTGCAACTTTAAGCAAAATGTCATAATGAAACCAATTTACCATAGGTTAATCAATAGAAACAAGAGTTAAGTTCCTATGACACATTTCTGGTTACAAGAACATCATTAAACTCCAAATAAAGCATTGAAATAAATGTAAGCTATACGTACATTTAAGAAAGATGAAGAAAAAACAATTAAATAATGCTTTCCAACCTGCTGATTGCAGTTCAGAGTCTGGGGTGGCTGGAGCCTCTCTCAGCAGCACAGGGACAGGACATCCTTCCATACTAGGGCAACTCACACACAGCCATATTCACTCAGACTGAGACAACTTAGACATGCCAGTTCACCTTCACATGCACATTTTAGGGATGTGGGAGAAAGCCAGAGGATCCAGAGAAAATTCACACAGACATGAGAACATGCAAACTCCACATAGATAGTAGCCCCAGCTAAGAATCAGTTTTTTCCTCATCAACATTATAGTGAAATGACATTATTCAAGGAGCTGAGGTATATTTTTATAAATGACGTGTACCCCTTTAAAAATTGCACTGTTTTTTTTTTAACAGCAGCATTTACATTAACATTTTAGTCTTTAAGTCTATCACTTAATTTATAATAGAATAGTCTGTAGGCTACACCAGAATTTACACCTCCACTGGCAAAAATACTCTGAGTTCTGCATTTATGAGAAATTGCCCAAATTTTGAAAGTGATAAAAAAAATACCAGGATAGTTTTTGTACCCTGTTCTACTGGTTGTTGGCCATAGCTAACCGTCAGAATTGCCCATAGAGCCTTAAAAAAAAATCACAAGCCATACTGCAGAAGTTCCTGATCCAGTTAGTTCGGAGGACTGAGTATATGGTAATAGGTCTCCACATGTTATTTTGATGCACACTTAGAGTTGATAACTACGGCTACTCTTCAGTAAAATGTAGTATCTGCCTGAAACTCAGATCAAATGCTTTTTTATGCTATGATTTTTATATACTGGGACAGTTCTCTCTTCAGAGTTTGACTGCATTGATTTGGTATTTTTACCAAGTTGAATTATTTAGGAACTTATAGAAATATCTTTTTCAATCTTTTTAGGGAATCCGCTAACAGGGAAAATAATACTCATCCTGAATGGAGCTTTACCACTGTGCGAAAGAAGCCTGATCCAAAGAAACTGCAGAATGGGGCTGTACGTACATGGAGATGATCAACTCCTTTTGATAGACTTCTTTGAACAATGTACTGAGATTTTGCTGGCCAAAAATGTTGGAATGTGATACTCCTAAATGTCTGTATACCTCACCACATCCATAGTATATACTTCATTCCCCATTAGTTTTGAACTAATTAAGAAATGGTCATAGAAGTAATTTATGTAGCCATTGGTATATATTCAAATGCATTTTACCTAGAGATAAGTAAATCCAGTGAAATCATGGATATCTATTGTAATCTTGAAGTTAGAAGCCTTCTGGATGATGGTTGGGAATTAGCGATGGGAAGAAAGCATGTAGACTTACCTTATACTGGTCTTTGTGTTGGGGGGAATTCAAATTAATGAACATTTACTATAGAATAAGAAAAACATAAATGATTATTTTAATTTCATGTGTGTAATTTATATACTTTGTTCAAAGGAGCAAGACTTCGTGCAAACCCTAAGCTGTTTGTCTATAATAATCACACCTGCATTTGCTGAAGTAAGTACAGATTCATCAGGATTGGATATGTAGCTTAAGAAGTACAATAATTTTAAATGTTATAGCTAATGATATTTCTCAGCTTAAACAACAGGATGAGAATAATGCTAGCAGGAATCAGACAATTGAAGAACTCGAGAAAAGTATAGCTGTGGCAGAAGCCGCCTGTCCTGGCATCACAGATAAAATGGTGAAGAAGTTAATTGAAAAATTTCAAAAGTAAGCTTGAAATGTCATTCTTAAAAAAATATTTTGACATTTTGTTTTGGATTTTAATTTATGACACAATATAATTGTTTGATTTTAAAAAATAATTTACTTATTTATTTATCTTCATTTAGGTTAATTTTTTATGATAACATTAGTTAACAAAATCCAGTAAGTTTTAGCTGTACATTTCATTTATTTATTTACATTGCAGATTAAACTCCCATAGTTAGATTTCTTTCTGTCACCACATATTTGACCCCTTTTACCCCATCCACCTCCCCCGCCCCTACTCTCTGATAACCATTAGTCTATTGTCCATGTCCACAGGTCTCTGTTTGTTTGTCCTATTCATTTGTTGCTTTTAGGTTCATATCCCACAAATAAGTGACATAATGTGATTTTCAACTTTTTTTGTCTGGCTTATTTCGCTTAGCATGATTATCTTGAGGTCCAACTATGTTGTTGCAAATGGCAGGATTTCATCTCTTCTATGGCTGAGTAATATTCCTTTGTATTCCACAGCTTTTTTATCCAATCATCTCTCATAGGACATTTCAGTTGCTTCCGTGTCCTGGCCATTGTGAATAACACTGCTATGAACATTGGTGTGCAAATATCTTTTCGGATATGGGTTTTCAAGTCTTTGTGATAAATATCTAGTAGAGGGATGGCTGGATCACATGGTAGATCAATTCTCACTTTTTTGAAGAACCTCCACAGTATTTTCCATAGTGAATGTACCAATTTGCAGACCCACCAGCAGTGTATGAGGGTTCCTTTTTCTCAACATTCTCTCCACCATTTGTTATTACTTGTCTGCTTGATTATAGCTATTTTAACAGGTGTGAGATGGTATCTTATTGTAGTTTTGAGTTTTATTTCCCTAATAGGTAGCAATGTTGAACATCTTTTCGTATATTTGTTGGCCATTTGTATGTCCTCTAGGGAGAAGTGTTAGTTCAGGTCCTCTACCCATTTTGTGTTTGTATCATTTGGGTTTTGTTGTTGTTGTTGTTGTTGTTGTTGTTGATGTTGATGTTATTAAATTGTATGAATTCTTTGTATATTTTGGATATTAGGCCTTTAGCAGAGGCATTGCTTGCAAATATCTTATCGCATTCGGATGATTGTCCCTTTACTTTGCTGAGTGTTTCTTTTGCTGTGCAGTAGCTTTTTAGTTTGATATAGTCCCATTCATTTATTTTTGCTATGACTTTCCTTGTCTTTGAGGTCACATTCTTAAAATCCTCTTTAAGTCCAAGGTCCTTGAGTTTAGTTCCTGTTTTCTTCTTTGCATTTTCTTGTTTCAGTTCTTATATGCAGGTCTTTAATCCATTTGGAGTTAATTTTGGTGTATGGTGATAGACAACAGTCTAGTTTCATTCTTTTGCAGGTAGCTTTTCAGTTTTGCCAGCAGCATTTTTTGAAGAGGCTTTTCTTTCTAGACTGTATGTTTTTGGCACTTTTGTCAAATATTAGTTGTCCATATAAACATTGATTTACTTCTGGACTCTTGATTCTGTTCCACTGGTTTGTGTGTCTGTTTTGCTGCTAATACCATGCCATTTTGATTACTGTCACTCTGTAGTATAATTTGAAGTTGTACACAGCGATGCCTCCTGCCTCATTCTTTTTTCTCAGGATAGCTTTGGCAATTCGGGGTCTTTTGTGCTTCAATACAAATCTGATGATTTTTTAATTCTATTTCTTTAAAAAATGCTGATGGGATTTTCATGGGATTGCATTAAATCTATATAATGATTTAGGTAATAAGGTCATTTTGTTGATTCTTCCAATCCAAGAACACAGAATATCTTTCTATTTCTTTGTATCTTCTTCAATTTCTTGTAATATGGACTTATAGTTCTCATTTTATAGGTCCTTCCCATGGTTCATTAGATTTATTCCTAGGTATTTTATCCTTTTTGTTGCAATTGCAAAAGGAATTATTTTTTTCCATTTCTTTTTCTGACATTTTATTATTAGAGTATAGGAATGCTATGGATTTTTGAATGTTGATTATGTATCCAGAGACTTTACTGCACTTGCTTATTAATTCTACTAGTGGTCTTGTGGAGTCTTTAAGGTTTTATATATAGAAAATCATGTCACCCACATATAGTGACAGTTTGACTTCTTTGTTTCCTATTTGGATGACGTTTATATCTTTTTCTTGCCTGATTGCACTCACTAAGACCTCCAATGTTATATTGAATAACTGTGGTGATAATGGAGAGCTTTGCCTTATTCCTGATATTAGAAGGAAGGTTTTTAGTTTTCATCATTAAGTATAGTATTGGCTGAGGTTTTGTCATATATGGCCTTAAGGTTCTTTCCTTCTATACCGATTTTGTTAAGTGTTTTGATCATAAATGGATGCTGTATCTTGTTGAATGCTTCTTCTGTATCTATCAACATGATCATATGATTCTTAGTTTTTATTTTGTTTATGTGGTGTATGACATGAATTGCTTTGCATATGTTGAACCATCCCTTTGCCCCTGGGATGAAGCCCCATTGATCATGGTGTATAATCTTTTTAATATGTTGTTGTATCCGATTCGCTAGTATCTTTTTTTTAGGATTTTTAAATCTGTGTTCATGAGAAATATTGGTCTGTAGTTTCCTTTTTGTGCGTGTTATCTTTACTAAGTTTTGGTATCAGGATAATATTGGCCTCCTAAAATGAGTTAGGAAGTATTTCCTCCTCTTCAATTATCTGGAAGAATTTGAGGAGAATAGGTATTCAATCTTCTTTGAATTATTGGTAGAATTCACTGGTGAAGCCATCTCATCATGGACTTTTACTTTTTGGTAGCTTTTTGATAATTGTTTCAATTTGCATACTACTGAATGGTCTATTTAGATTTCCCAGTTCTTGATTCAGTCTAGGAAAGTTGTATCTTCCTATGTACTGGTCCATGTCTTCTAGATTATTACATTTGGTGTTACATATTTTTTCATTGTGTTCTTTTATGATCCTTTATATTTCTGTGTGTCTATTGTAATTTCCCCTTCTTTCATCCCTGATTTTATTTATTTGTGTCCTTTCTCTTTTTTCTTTTCTGAGTCTAGCCAGGGGTTTGTCAATTTTATTAACCCCTTTTAACCCAGTTTTTTAACCCCTGCTTCATTTCTTCTTTCTTTTCTAGTTAACATGAAGCATTAGGCTGTTTATTTGGGCTCATTCTTGTTTTTGGAGATAGGCTTGTAATGAAATGAACTTTCCTCTTATTACCGCTTTTGCCATGTCCCCAAAGTTTTGATATGTTGTACTATCATTATCATTCATTTATATATATCTCTTGATCTCTCTTTTTATTTCTTCACTGATCCAGTTATTCTTCAGTAGCATGTTGTTTAATCTCAATATATTTGTTGTTTTTCTGCTTTGTTTTTACAATTGATCTCCAGCTTCAAAGCATTACGGTCAGAGAATATGGTTGATATGATTTCAACCTCTTATATTTGTTGAGGCTAGCTCTGTCCCAGTATGTGGCCGATTTTTGAGAATGTTCCATGTGCCTTAGAAAAAGAATGTATAAGCAGCTGTTTTGAGATGGAATGCTCTGTAAATGTCAATTATGTCTAGATGGTCTAATGTGTCATTTAAAGTTGTTATTTCCTTATTGATTTTCTGTTTAGATGATCTATCCATATCTGACAGTGTGGTATTTAGGTCCCCTACTTTGATACTGTTTTGGTCTGTTTCTCCCTTAAGTTCTGATAGTAATTGCTTTATATATTTTGGGTCTGCCTGATTGGGAGCATAGATATCAATAAGTGCAGTGTCTTCTTGGTGCATGATTCCCTTTATCATTATGAAGTGTCCCTCAGTATCATTCTTTACCTTTTTTATTTTAAAGTCTGTTTCTTCTGATATTAGTAATGCTACACCTGCTATTCCCAATTTTCTCTGAATGCCATTTGCTTGAAACATCACTTTCCACCCTTTAACTTTGAGTCTGTATTTATCTTTGGAGCTGAGATGTGTCTTCTGGAGGCAGCATATGGTTGGGTTTTGTTTTTTGATCCATTCTGCAACTCTGTGCCTTTTTATTGGTGAATGAGTTCAGTCTATTTATACTTGATTAATGAAATATGAGGTCTTCTTATAGCCATTTTATCTTTTACTTTCTGGTAGTTCAGTGTTTCCATTGCTTCCTTGTCCTTGTGTACCTGGATTTTTTTTTTATTTTAGTTGAGTTTTGTGGGGTTTTCCTCTGTCCTTCTTGTTTTATTTTATATACTTCAGTTCTGAATCTTTGTCATGTGATTACCATTATGAATAGTAAAGTATAGTTATATTTATACAGTCATCCATTTTCTTCTGCTCGTGCTTTATCTCCATTCTACTTTGCAAATTTTGATCCTTGAATGCTCCCCTTTTCAGTCATTGTTATCTTAGTTTGTCCCTATTCATGCTAAACGTTTATTATTATTTTGTTACAAATCTCTTCCTATGGGTTAAGGTTATAATGCCCTGTTCTTATTAAGGGTTGCATTCCACTGCTTCTCTCTGCCTGCTGGTTGCCTTACTCCTAATTATGTTTTTTTTTTTTGTCATTGTGTTTTAGGTAAGCTGACCTCTTTCATTATTCCTGTAATGCAGGCCTCATAGTAGAGAATTCCTTCAATTTTTTGTGTGTCTGGAAAGGTCTTTATTTCTCCTTCATATATAAAGGAGAGTTTTGCTGGATATATATTTTCTTGGCTGGTAGTTCCTTTCATTTAGTATTTTGAATATTTGATTCCACTCCTTTCTTGCTTGTAAGGTTTATGCTGAGGAGTCAAGCAATAATTTAATTTGTTTTTATTTATAAGTTACCATCTTTTTTTGTTCCCTGGCTACCCTGAGAATTCTTTCTTTGTTGTTGAATTTAGATAATTTTTATACAATGTTTCTTGGACAAGGCCTTTTTGAGTGGAGATATTTGTGTGTTCTGTTGACTTCTTGAATTCCAAGTTCCAGCTCATTCCTTACAGTTAGGAAATTCTCATCCACTATTTGTCGAAAAATGCTTTCTAACCCCTGCTCCTTTTCCTCTCCCTCAAGAATGCCCGTTATTCTTATGTTTCCTCTCCTGATGGTATCAGCTAGTTCTTGTATTTCTCTAGTATTATTTTTCATTCTTCAGTTTCTCTCCCTTTCCTTCTGATTTATTTCTCAACTTCTGTCTTTGATATCACTGATCCTTTCCTCCATTTGGTCTACTCTATTTCCCAAACTTGTTTTTTTTTTTTTTAATCTCTTTCAGTGTATTCTCCATCTCCAGAAGTTCTATTTGGTTCTTTTTGAGGGTTTCAGTCTCCTTGCTAAAGAATTCATGTGCTCATCTAGTTGTTCTTTTAGATCCTGAAATTGTTGATATGAGTCATATTGGATCTCACTACATATTTTCAGTGGTTCCATTCTAAATTCTCTATCATTTAAGTCGCATATTTCTATGTCTTTAAGCTTATTTTCTGGAGATTTTTTCTTTCTTTCTTAGCTGCCTTGTCACCTTGGTTGATCATGGTGTTTAATAGACTATTTTTCTTCCTGGGCATTAATAGAAGTGTGTTCTGCTTTTTTTTTTTCCAGAAAGATTTATTATTTAAAATTCTCTTTAACATGTTTTAATGAAGCGCTTTCCTTTTGGTTTCCAGTAGGTGGCATCAAAGCCTCTTGAATAATGCTTTTTTTTTTTTTTTAACAGATATTCAATCACTCTTGCTACCCTCAGTCTCGTTCCCGTCAGTGATAGTGACAATTTTGGTAACTTTTCCTAAGATTTTCCTGGATCTATACTGTGTCTGGTCTCAGAGGATATGGAGGGAAGGGTTCTTCTGGGTTGGGGAATAGGGGCTGTAACTTAGCCTTGGTTTGTAACCATGGCTCATAAAAATCAACTGTTGTTCATCTACTGTCCCGCTTCTCTGCTTTCTGCCCTGCTGACTGGGCCCTGCCACCAGCTGGTGGAACTGAGGCAGCGCGGAACTGAAGTCACCACGACTTCCTCCCTCCTTTCCTCCTGCAGGGAGCTCCAGAGGCTGTAAGCGGCAGCTTCTTTATTTCTCTCAGTCCACCACCCGACACCCAGAGTTCTGACCTGTGGTAGTTATTATGCGCAGATCACATGCTCAGACATGCTGGTGTGCAGTTTGAGGGTTTTTGTTGAGTTTTAGATGTTCAGCTTATTGTTGTTTTATGTGGAGAGATCTGGGTACATCTCTCATTTCACCATTTTCTGACATCTTCATTACTTTGATTTATTCATTTCAATTATTCTTAACAAAGTTACTTCTTAATAGTTGTATGCTTGAAAACTGTTTTGTTGCCCATCTTAAACATTAGCTTTTGGAATAATTGTCTTTAGGCATTGTAAAGTAATTTCCTACCGAATGAAATTTTTTTTTCTCCCTTACCTTGCTAGTAGGAGTACAGACAAAAGGTCAGGTAGCATATTCTTATTTGGGCCTTAGAAACATTATTTAGGAATGCTTTCATTTTTTTTTTCACAAGGCCACACCAGAAACCGAGGTCAGCTGCCATCAGTGTGAATCTAGTTGCTGCTCAGCAAAGGGTACCTTACTAAAAGAGAACACACCTGGGTGTGGCTTGGGTGGGGCCATGAGTTGAGGAGGTGGAGTTTCAGGGAATCCTTTGAGCAGCGCGACCTCTGTCATCTAGTTTGATGACTTTTCTGCTATGGCTGTGCTGAGTCCACGCACTGGGAGCAGGGAGGGCTCAATGGAGGAACAGTAGGTACCACCAGCACTTCTGTACAGAGCGAGTCTTGCCTCAGCCCTCACTCTGACAACTCCATATCCCTGTGTAAATATCTGGTGCCCCCTGCACAGCTGAATGTGTGCTGGTGCTCAGAGCAAGCAGGCCCATCAGAGGGAATGTCCATATGTAGACACAGCCCCTTTTAGAGGTTTGCAGCCTACCACAGCCTCTGTCCCACTCAGCCACTGGTGACCAGGCAGCCAGCCTCTTGCCCTCACCCTGTCCTACCTTCTACTGTTGCAGGGTAATATCTTAGTTTCTCCCTAGCTGTATGGCTTGTTCATCTAGATTCCAGGCAATTTTCCTGTTGTGTGCTCCTTGTTTCTATCAGAACTTTGATTTGATTGCTAGACGGATAAACAGTTTCACTATTTCTATGCCATTTTTTTCTCCTCCAGAATGAAATGCTTTCATTTTTGCTGCTACTCTAATCATACCACTATTTACAGTTTCCTGTGCTAAAGTTCATAAGTTTAACCCCTATAAAAAAATCAAAGATTTTAGGTAAAAGAACTCAATGAAGGCTATAAAGGTTCCTATATTTGACTTCAGTTTCTATATCATCTCTTAAACTGTTGGTTTAATTTTGTTCACATTCAGTAGAAGTTCTTACATGTAAATTTTAAATTTTCTTGGTTAACAAGACTTTTGTATGCATACACAAACATACACAAAATTCTTTAACTCAGCAAATTATAAAGCAATACTAATTTATCCTTAATCTCATGATATCACTTTTCACTGAATCTTTATATTTCTTCATATTTGTGATGCCACACTGGATTCAAGTGCAAACAAACAGTACAGCCTATAATAGCACACACTTACTGCTCTTTCTATCAGATAAAGTCTATTCATATTGATAAACTAAAACCTTTCCTAAAATTCCTTGGGTTTTAATAGAAAACTATGCTCTCTTCTCCAGTTTGCAAACAAATAAATTGGAAGTTGTAAAATCAGAAGCAGAAAAAATTTTTAAACTTTTTTTATATTTTAACGTCTACATGATGTAATTCAATAGAAAGGATTTAGTTTGCTTAATCAGTTCCTTCATAGCAGATTTCATACAAATGAGAAATATAAACATGCATAGTTATATATCAGTTTAAATTTTTCTTAATTTTATAGGTGTTCAGCAGATGGATCCCCCTAAGAAACTCCTTATTATTAGATTCTATTTCATATGGACCAAGAGAACCCCATTCAAGATACTTCAAGTTTAACAATGCTTAACTCATGAGCTCTATGTGCCTTTTGGATCTTTGCAATGTTGAAGATTTCGAAGAAGCTATTCAAGTATTTTGTGATAGTGTTTATCATTTTATATTTTTAGAAGTTTATTTTATAATGAATAACTTTTAATACTATAATTTCATCTGTATTCTAGTAAATGTTGAGATACAGTTTTGCTTTTAAGTATCATTAATACTTAAGTTTTGAGGATGAATACCTTTCATGTTTTCACCTTTAGTTAACTGTATACTGATGAAACATACAGGTCTTTTAAAGCTATCCTAAATACTCAACTTTTGTAAATCATCAAGCCTCATAAAACTTTTTTTTTAACACAAGCATATTCTAAAAAATGACTATTGGTGAGGAGGTGGAAACAAGTCATACCTACTTAAAACAGAAGTTTTTAATAAGATATTAGACATGAAACGTAGTAAAGTATCAATTCTTCTACCAAGTTGGTGTATTTTTCCAGGCAGCTCAATGATGATCATATTTGAGAACTCTGTGTTTGTAGTGTTTATAGGCAACATGTAGCAATAGCAGTACCTCTTGGTATAAGTATTTGCCTTCTCTTTTAGAAGAGGCAATTAACACTTATTTAACATGGTTGGGAATTTAAAACAATACCAATTAACCAATTTACTTTTTTGTAGTTTTTTGTTTGTTTGTTCGTTTTTACTTGTTTTTGTTTTTTGGTAATACTGTAGGGATTAGTCAGGCTTTATTTTTAAAATCTTCAACTCAAATGACATATTATATGCTTGTATTTGGGGAGCTTAAAAAAAGCTGATCATCATGTAATTAAATATCTGATTGATAGGTATAAATATAACACACCAATGTACTTTTGTCATGGTGGTAAAATGTCTACAAACTGTTTATACATTTCGGTCTTCATAATTATCTAGTACATAAACATCATTTTTTTTTCATTTTTGAAAGGGTATTTAAATAGGCATTTACTAATTCATATGGAAACAGCCATAGTACAGGGTGATTTCTGTCCATATAAAGGTAAGTTAGATTGTACAGTTAATTTTCAGTTTTATTTATGGTACTGTTATGTGGGTAATACCTTTTTCTTTTAAGCCCTCTCTGTGTATATATGTATATAAATATGGATATATATATGTGTATATACACACATATATAAATATATATATCCGTATTTATATACATATACACACAGAGAGGGCTTACACACACACACACACACACACATATATATTTATATATATATATATATATATATATATATATATATATATATATATATATATATATATAAATGCCTGCCTAGGTTCTTAACTGTAGTTATAGTATTTTTACATTAATTAGTTTTGATGTTTTATTTAGAACTGTACAATTTGGTTTTTGCACAAAAGTCATTTTTTAAAATCTTAATAATTGACAAATATTAGTAGGAAGATGTTCTTTAAGTAAAGAATATGATTTTTAGTCAAAGTGGCCATTTTTCCCTTTCTTGTAATAATACAGATACTTGAGTAAGTTGCTGTCATGTCATATGCCAAGAAGATTGTTTTTGTTGGTGCCTGTACTGTAACAATTGCTTTTAACACATAATGTTTTGAAGTAATGGTTCAGTTAAAAATTCCACCTGCTATGTAATTTAAATCAATTGTAATTAATAATCTATATAGAGGTCAGGAAATAATTTTGCAACTCATATCATGAAATAAATTAATATTTTTATAAGAGTAAAAGCAACACATTTATAAATTGATTATTTGAAACTTTACAACACAACTGTGTCATGAATAGAAATTGTATTGCTTATTCATTATAGTTTTAGTCCTATAAACTGTATAAAGGTGAAGCTTACTCCAATGTTTCAGGGGTGAGGGTGAAGGATAAAAATAAATATTTAAATTCTATGGTCCTCAGTGTTTGTTTTCTTGAAGAATATATGATGTGATATTTAAATTGTTTCAAGTTATCTCTCCTTTGCCTGCTAATTTATTGTTGGAACTTTAATACCAATATTTCCATTGGAAACTAAAAGATATTCTTCATATTTTATTTTATTAAGCATTGATTATAGCTCAGTGAACATTATATCCTGATTTCTGCCTCCTCTCCTGACAAAATTATTAAAAGAGTCCTCTTTCACTGAAAAATGTCCTAAATTGGACAATTAATTATACATTCACCCTGATTATAGTTATATTAGGAAATCTTATAAAGATTTGAACCCTATAGTTCTCTGAGGAAAACAAATTTTACAAAGACTTAGAAATTGAGATGAAAACAGCAGATAAGCCTAAACGAATTCGAGCTTTTCCTAAGGAAAAAGTCAAAGATGAACTTAATATAGTTTTGAGGATCTATAGGATGAATGTAGGTGATTGAGTTTCAATATATTATTATTATTAAATAGCTATTCTAGACTTGTGAGTTACTGGATACAATTCCAGGAGCAGAAAAGAAAGTGCTAGAATGTGGGAAATGAGTAGAAAGATGTATATCAAAAAGGATTTTTCTGATGTAAAGAAACTACTCCAACTCATCTTTTCTCCATTGTCATATATGAAAATAGCTTGCTTATATAATTACATTATTCCTTTGAATTTAATACCAATATTATCTTGTAAATATGTTGTAGTTAACATTAAAATCAATAAATGAAATTACATTCTTAAACAGTATACTATACTTGCCAGGGGGAATAGTAGAGAAATTCTGAATGAGTCAAGAATAGAATTTTGTTTATTAACTCAGTCTGGTTTTAGTACTATCCTTTTTCTTTTCAGCTACCCCAATTGTACCACTTCTCCATCTCCAACTATATATTTTCACCTGCCTCCCTCCTTTTTCTTGCTCTCTTAACTGTCCCCTCCCTTAGTAACAGGCTAGAAACAATAATCTCTGAAACTGATGAAAACAAAAGGAAGCTCATACTTTTAACTTTTTTTTAATGAATGGATTTCCATCACCCTTTATTGAAATATTATTAATCTCATTTTCTTGCCTACATACATGCAACAAGATATAGCAAAAGATCCTTGCAGGAGATTAGATAAACAAACCAACATGTTAGCTTTTATCTTTTGCTACATACAATAGGTAGTTAAGAATAGAGAAGTAATAAGTCAAATATTATAATATCCTCAATAGGCATATATTTGGCTTAAAATTAATTAATTCATGAATTTCTAAAGTTTAGAATTCTTCCAAGTCCTAGATGAATAATAAACTTCTGAGAATCTATGCTACCATCTTGTTCCTGAGTTATAGGAGGGCCGTGTTCCCCCTAAAATAAAAATTGTTATAAAAAATGAAGTCCTTCACATTAAAACCACAATGGGATATCACCTCACACCTGTCAAAATTGCTATCATTAATAAATTTAAAAACAAATGTTGGCGAGAATACAGAGAAAGGGAACCCTTATATGCCATTGGTGGGATTGTAAATTGGTACAAGCACTGTGGAAAAAACTGGAAGTTGCTCAAAAAATTAAAAATAGATCTACCTTTTGACTCAGCAATTGCACTTTGGGATATTTATCCCAAGAAAACTAAAACACCAATTAGTAAAGACCTATATATCCCTATGTTCACAGCAGCACTATTTACTATAGCCAAGATATGGAAGCAGCCTAAATGCTTATCAACAGACAATTGGATAAAGAAGTTATAGTACATATATACAATGGAATATTATTCAGCAATAAAAAAAATGAAATACTACCATTTGTAACAGCATGGACGGATCTAGAGGTTATTATGCTAAGTGAAATAAGTCAGTGAAAGACAAATACCATATGATTTCACATATATATGGAATCTAAGGAATAAAAAGAACAGACTAATCAAAGACAGACTCATAAATACAGAGGACAACCTGGTGACTGCCAGAGTGGAGGTGGGTTGTGGGGCTGGGAGAAAGAGGTGAAAGGTTAAAGAAGTAAAAAGTAGTTGGTGAGAGATGGACATGGGGATGGAGAGTATAGCATAGGGAATGCAGTCAGCACTAATGTAATGGCTAGGTGGAGAGCTGGAAGGCTAATAGAGTAATCGGGTGATTGATTTATAAACTATATAAATATCTAACCAATGTACTATATACTTCAAACTAATAATTTAAAAAATTGAAGTCCTTAACATTTAATAGGACCATTTTTACTGGGCCCCACACATATAATGAGGACTGAAACCTTTATTCATAGTATTGTTTGAGAATAAAATGACCAACACAGAATCTACCAAATCACTAAATGACATCAGAAGTCGATTCTATATGCCAATCTATACTGTCACCATTATTCAGTGATAAGGAGCCTGACCTTTATTTAAAATGCGTCTATGGTGAAATGTGTAATAGACATGACAAATAATCTTTCACCCTGCCACAGTGCTAGTAAGGAGTATATATATGTTCCAGAGTCCCTTCAGAGGGAATAGAATAGTAGAGCTTGAGGAACAAGGCAAGCAGTTGGATCTTTTATAAGGTAGGGCCTAAACATAGAAGATTCTATTAATACCAGTGAGTAGGAATTAAGAAAATGGTTTATGCAGAAGGTTCTCTTTTTACCTAAGTTAGTAACAGAACTGGCCCAGAAACATTCATAGAGTTTATACTTTTAAGCTAAAAAGTAATTACATGGTTTTAGCCAAGTCCTGTCTTCAGAAGTTGGTATATTGAAAGAAACATTTTCATCTTCTTCATCTAACTGTAGACTACCAGAAGACAAGCGAATTCTGGCCATGGGCAACCTCATTCCTTTGCTATACAAAGAGTTATAGTCTGATTTAAGAATCTCTGATTCAGAATCACTGAATTCACTAGCTACATACCTTTCTGCTGCTTGCGGATCCATTAGGACTGTTGGAAACTCCTGCTCAGCAAATATATGTGTAAACATGTCAGCTTTACGACTCAGAGCAGGACAAGGCCCTAACGGTCTAAATTCTGACCCAAAAGGAAAACGTATAGTTTTCATGTCTGATTGGCTCTGGGACCGTTTAGGGGTTTGCTCTTGAATGTCACATGCAAATGCATCTTCTAAATTCAGATCTTCTAGATCTGCATTGATGTTGCTCCTACCACTAGTCCTGGCCATAGTTTCTTGGAGTTCTTGAAAATCTTGCTGAAAGCTTTTCATTCTGATATTTCTTGGGCTTCTTTTTGCTGGCATCATTGCAGTGGGCTCCAGACAGCTGTGTAGCCTTTCCTTCTCCTCTGCCATGATTGGAGATTGTCTCGGTACCTGGGGCGGTTTGTCCACATAAAAAAAGACTTGAGGAGACATAATATCAACCTGCTGACCAGTACAAGGAATATAGGGCACATCTGTGTATGTTAGCTGCCTTGCTGGGCTCACTTTTCTTGTAAGGCCAGAAGATGCGTTCATGTGATTATCAGCAAACTTACAGCTTGTTTGGAAGGAGCTTAGAGTACTTCTTTCCTCAAGGAAGTCTCTGGGATAAGTATCAGGATCAAGGTCAGTGATAAAGACAGGGTCAATATAAATTAAAGGGAAAGAAGAACTGCTTTGGGACTGATGTAATGATGTGGGATCTGCCTCTGGTTTGGAACGCTCCAGCTCAGCTGCAAATGTCACCTCCACTGCAGAGTTTCTCCTTCTACTGTCTAGCACAGGCTCAGATGCATGCACTCCATTCACATTTCGATAGTATCCACTGCCATATGCTAGTCTCAATTCTTCCACCTTGAGAGAAAAGACATGTTGGTAAAAGAAGTAAAAAGCCATTTGGTTGGGGTGGGGTCAGGTATCTAAATTAGTCTCAAGTTTTGCAAAAGCGGTTTTTCATGAAGTTATTTCAATCCATGTTCTATTCCAGTCTTGATAAATATATACAGAAAGGGTAGTAACTTGTATCATATCCGAATTCATGTGCAAAAAAATACACATGACACTATCTTTTCTCTGTGCCATTCTACTTCCAGCCTCCGAGTTCTCTATGTAGTTCAGTCGGCATTGTAACTCAAGCAGTATGGTTTACTAGCTATATCAATGAGCCAAGAGTTCTGACTTCTGATCCTGGCTCTGCCTCTGCTTTGGGACCTTAGGCAAGTCTCCTAACCTCCCTGCTCCAGTCTTCTCTCTATTTTCTATAAAATGATAAGGAGGAGGGCTACGAATGGCATGAGAGGAACATATATTAGATGATACCTTCTACCATTATACCTTTGTGAAAGCTTTCAGATAAAAGCTGCCTGTGACTGGAATGAGGACATGAGAGTCTATGAGCCCTATAATTAATGTTTTTACTAAGAGCAAAAGAAAAATAACATGTTCCATACTATACAACTCAAATGAAGCCATCATCTCACAGTTCCAGGAGAATAGCACTTTGTTCTTAAGTTACAAAATTACACAGCAAAAGTACTTTAAAACCTTAACTAGCATCTTATAGTTTCCTTTAAGCCTTAAGATTTTCATTGGTTAAAAGCAGAGCTTTTACTTTTAAAAATACAAATCTAGAGAAATTCATTTGACTCTGCATTTTGCAAAATGTTAAAATTACAGGTTGCAATTTAAAGATGTGCCAGATCCTTCCAATCTATAAGGTATACACCAATGGTAGTGTACTAAATGGTCTATTGACTGGAAAGACTGACCTGATTGAATACCCCAGAGGCTAACCTGTTCAAACATAGTAATCTTTTTACACACTGGGAGATTCCGGCACAATCAATAAAAAACATTTAAATTTCAAAAGCATTTAAAATTATGCATTATACTTATCTAAAAAAAGGTATTTCAGAAACTTACTTGTTTTGACACATCAGAGAGGAGGTCTGGTGAGGATCTGCACTGTCGTTCATGGTATTGAGATGGGTAATGTTTTCTGAAATTCCCAAATGGAGAAAGAATTGAAATGGTCCTTATGTAAATCTAGGATACATATAAATGTCTAAATTCAAGTTAAAATCAGCATGAGAAAGAGAAACAAACCATGTACCTTTCAAATGGTAAGCTCGTCAACCTCCCTTTTTTCCCATATTCTAAAAGTTGTCTTTGGGTTCTTCCACTATTATAAGAACAAGATAAACATTTTATTAATGCTAGTTATAAGCCAGTAGGCTACCAAAACCCAAAAGTCTCATTTATTGTTTAAATCCAGAGTCTGGATGAATGACATATATCATGACTCTTTGACCATCACATTAATGATAATACTCACCCAAACATCAGGTATAGAATAACCTCAACTACTCAGAACCCAGAAATTTTTTAAAAGGTTATGAACACGACTATATAGCAGTTAAAAATTTTGGCCTTGAAAACTAATATACTTTATAGGCATTTTCCCTACTGCCAAATTTATACACATTTTCTAATGAGACTACATATCTGGTTTTCCAATCCATGATGGAAGAAAAACAGATAACTAAACAGTAGAAGAGGGTTGTTCTAGGCAGACATACACTAGCAAAGAAAGCTAGCTGACTGCTGGGAGAAAAGAGCCCCCACCCCCTCCCCCAAAAAAAAAGAAATCACAAGTATAATAAAACCCAATATGTCTGGACCATTTATCACTGAGGTGTAGGCTCTGACATGCCTTTCCCACTCTGAGGCCATCACTGTACTACAGCTTCCTTCAGAAGTGATATTTAGAATTACTGAGGTCATTAAGTATCATCTGTTTAAGAAGGCAGGGAAATACAGAATACATTTTGGAAAGATTCCATCAAAAATATGTATATTTTAAAAAATCTCAGTTTTTACTAGAACAATATTCCACTATTTGAAAAATTCCTTATGAGAAGCATTCGATTAGAACATTTTTATCTTAGCAAATAATTTCTTGGATGGTGTCTTCAAGTAAAAATAAGATCTTATTTAGACCTTACTTTCATTTCTCCAAGGTGTTACCTGTAGTAAGAAGCCTCTACTGCAATATTGCTCAAACTTTTTAATCCTTTGGCCCCTCTGGTTCTTTCTCACATTATCTTTTGCCTAACCACCACCAAAAGGATGTTGTTTTTGAGCTTTATTTTCCATGGCTTGCATGTAAGTTTCATATAAAGAAAACAAGTTAATTGAATACATTTTTTTCAAACTTTATATGTCCCCTCAATCTTGCAGAGATTCTGATAGAACCCGTTAAGTAGGGTGTTCCCTAAGTAAAGAGTATCATTCTTTAAGTGATTGAACTGGATCTTTTATTGCTTCTAGAATTCAAGCTTCTCCTGCCTTCCACGTTATTGAAAAGAAGTTGTATGTGTAGATTGCTTATATGCAGTATTTAGTTACCTATAGCGGAAAGTGGAACCCTTGCTACAGAGTAGGGTTTTAGGCTTTGATTTGGGCTCTTCAGAGAGTCTGAAGAAAGCATGGTACTCCACACAAGTCTTCCAGAAAGCCTTGCAGGCATCTCGGCTTGCCATGGTGAACTCCAATGTGTCCTTGCACAGTACCTGTATAAACCAATGTCCATCAACAAAACATCCTTCAAGAATATCAAAGACTTTCAAATCCTAACACCTTCCAAATTATTGGTCCAGGTACCCATGCAACATCTGGTTTTACACTTGGTTCCCTATAGGCTTCACACCTACTGAAATCAAATGATTGGCAGCCTTCAAGGAACAGAGGGCTACTTCTCAAAAACAGAGCTTTCACTAAGAGGCAAATATAACCTTGCACACTCCCTAACCTCAAACACATTTTTAATGTCTCTCTTCTCTGCCACAAACATTTTTGTGAAGTTGTATATTAGGTTAAGATGAACATCAAAGGGCACCCTTTAAAAGTGACAAGAAGTTATAAACAACCAACAGGAAAGAAGAGGGAGGAGGAAATTTCCTTACAGATGGCAGGTTTTACAGGATGATTACATGTACATGAATATAACATACCAGCTGGAAACACTTCTTCCTCTCTATGCTGCCTTGTTCTATGATGCTCTATATTGCTCATTTTGCATGTTTTTATCTGCTCTGTGGGTGCTTAGCTTTCAAGACATTAAGCCAAAGTTCCCCATTCTCCTGACTCACTATATATACTCATTTTCCCTTGTATGCTGTTTTCAGCAGCCCTGCCAACCAACTCTGTTGGCCCCCCTTCCCTTATTCCTTTTCAGGTTCCCATATGCAGTCCTAAGACTCTCCATGAGCCTCATACTGGATACAGTGTCCTGAACTGCTCAAAAGAATGCTTTATACAAGGCTAAAATTTAGAGGACAAAGCCCAAACTACTCAATCTTCTATAGGTCAAAAAATTAGTTGATACATATTTTAATTTCCTTGATAGTTATAAAAGAACACCTTCTCTAGCATCTTTGTCTTATGTTATACAATGCAGCATTGACCAATAATTGCTTCTTATGATTAATTTACATCCACCTTCCACATTCTGCTTTGGCAAGAAATAGATATGCAATTATTTGGCATGTAGTAGGTATTCAATTACTTTTGCTTAAGAAAAGAAGATAAAAAATATTTGACAAAATGGAGCAGACAAAAATGAAGGAATATGTCCATAGTCCTAGATCTGGTCACTTCTATTTGACTTATCAGATCTCTGAAAATGGTTTCTAAGGAGACCTGTTTTTCATTCTAGCCACTCCATATTTCTATTTCTTTATTCATTCTGGACTAACAATAGGATTTCTTGATGTTTTACCTTTAGTAAAATATGACTCTATAAGTTCTGGTATATTTATGTAGAGACAAGAGAAGGAGTACATCACCTCTCAGGGCCAACTAGCTTTTGCCACTCACATTCAAACCATTTTCAGAAATAACTAAGAATCTCAAGTGAACAGAAAGTAATAGAATTTATTAGAAAGTTACTTACCAATATGTTAACATGAAGTTTAATGAGAAAATGCTTTCTCTTAAAGCTCAACTTGCGGATTTTAGCCCAGTTGAAAGTATTAATCTTTGTATTACCCTATAATTAAACACATGGCAGATTTCAGGATAAATGTCAGCATAAGCTGGTTTGTAAGACAATGCAAACCTGTTGGAAAATGTGCTTCATGATTGAGACTATCCTTTACCTATCTCTTACACAAATTGATCCTGTCATACTAGGTAAAATCTCTGACCAAAGAAGGCACCGCAGGTGGGAGACCAGCCCCTTTCACATGTGTTACCTTAGTATCCCATACTTTTTCTACCAGAAATCACATCATATTTGTTTATAATTACTTGTTTAATTGTCTGTCTCCTCCATTAGAATGCAAGTTGCATGAAGCCAGGATCATTTCTATTTATCCCTGTAGCTCAGTCCCTGATACAGAATGGATATACAATAAATGTCGTGATAGAAAAATGAATAGATTGCTGCCCAACTCTGTAAATACACTCAAATTCATTGAATTGTATGGTTGAAATAGATGGATTTTGTGGGATAAAAATTATATCTCAATAAAAGTGGTTTTTAAAAAAGACTAATATGATGAAGAATACACAGAGGTACTCAATTCTAAGTATTCTTTGACTAGATTTTGGTAGGACAAAATAGACCAGCTATAGTGTTCCCAACTGTCCACAGATATATTCACACTGAAAGAGATCACAACTAACATAATGGCCTTCCTTTCCCTACCCTCCTAATCTTCTCCCAGGCATTAGGAAATAGCAAGAATCAGGGGTTAGAGTGGTCTGGGTAAAAATTCTCTCCAGGGTGAACAGGTATGACTATGATCCATTGGATCTTTTTCCCATCAATGTAACTCTCATGCTCTAAACTTTACAACCAAATAAATAAGGTGGTTCAGATTCTTTTTAGCTGAGTCTGTACCTGACTGACTGACTTAGTGACTTACTTCAGTGCTCTAATTTGGTCCTAGTGGTCAGTAGGTCTGAGATAACCCATTCCTCTCTCATAAGTGATTCATTCACAAACCTGCCTAAGTGTCTGCCTTTTATATTGAAGGTTAGACAAGGGTTTTTGAATCTTAACTTATATCTAAACTTATTGAATGTTCACAGATGTGAGGAGACGAAGTAGACTGAAAAAAAATGCTAAAAAATAAAAGCTTCTGGCCAAGTTCCCTGGACTGAAGATTAATGATGATTGAGGACCAGAGTTGGTTTCTAACCTGGAAAACAAAGTCCTGGGGAATGGATGAGCAAGTAAATGGCTACAATTGCTAGAATCTTTGGGCACTAATTTCCTACCAGCTGGCACAGGGGACTTCCAATGTAACAAGTAACTAAATGAGAACACCACATTTTGGACCCTTCAGATTGTTTCTGGTGAATCTGAACAGGATTAATGTACTCTGTCACAGCCTAAGCTTTTAGGAAGCCAAAATCCATATTTTTATTAAGAGTCTAAAAATTCTAAAGAGCTTCTTGACTTCTTTTTTCCACCATGATGGCCTAATCTAAATGTGTAAGTTCCTTAGAATCAAAACAGTCAATTATAGATTGTAAATGGAAGCAAAACACATTGAAAAGAGAGGACTTAAAACACTCCCAAGCATCACCTCCCTTTCTGATCGGTAGTAAGACTAAGAGGTTGGGTCACTGTGGTAACATCCTCTCAAATTTGAGCTGAGATAACAACCACAGCTGAAGGAATTTAAAGGAAAAAGTTGTTACCCGTAAAACCAGCACTCCCATGTGAGCAACAGCCAGGTGGATCTGCATCCCTTCACCATCACTGGCAGGGTGAGGCCTGATGCCATACATATCCAGCTTTCTTGCTATGTCCAGTAGCAGAATGTCAGATTCAGCTGGGCTTCTGCCACTGCAAGGATAATTTATGAGCTTAATGAATACAGCAATAATGACAGCTCCACTCTGGGAGATCAATGAGGAGTTCAGTGTTTTCTTTGACCTAAGCTTCTCTGAATTAAAGGGTTGCTTTTAAGAGACTGTCCCCAAGGGTTCAAAGATCCAAATTTGCAAAGGGGACTAGAGATAAGGCACATGCAGAAGAAAATGAATGACTGTATATAGCTATCCTTTACATATTTGTAATGGTAACCAGATGCCAAAGATTCAGAACTGAAGTATATAACATAAAACAAGAAGGAACAGAGAGAAAACACACAAAACCCTACCAAATAAAAAAAAAATTCAAGGACAAGGAAGCAATGGAAACACCAAGCTAAAAGAAAGCAAAAGATAAAATGGCTATAGGAGACCTAAATTTCAATAATCACCCTAATGTAACTGGACTCAACTCATCAATAAAAAAGCACAGAGTTGCAGATTGGATCACAAAACAAAAAACAACCATAGACTGCCTACAGGAGTTCCAAAGACAAACACAAACTCAAAGTGAAAGGGTGGAAAGTCACTTTTCAAGCAAATGATATTCAGAGAAAAGTGGGAGTAGCAGTACTAATATCAGAAGAACTAGACTTCAATTTTTAAAAAAGTGAAGAAAGATACTGAAGGACACTTCATAATGATAAAGGAATTGTGAACCAAGAAGACATAACATTTATTAATAACTATGCTCCCAATCAGGAAGCCCCAAAATATATAAAGCAATTACTATCAGAACTTATGGGAGAAACAGACCAAGACAGTATCATAGAAGGGGACCTAAAATACCCCACTGTCAGATATGCACAGATCATCCAAACAGAAAATCAATAAGGAAATAACATCTGTAAATGACACATTGGATCAACTGGACATGATTAACATTTATAGGGTCGTCCATCCCAAAACAGCTGCTTATATATTCTTCTCTAGGGCTCATGAAACATTCTCAAGGACCATCCACATAATGGAACACAGAGCTATCCTCAACAAATATAAGAGGGTTGAAATCATACCAACCATATTCTCTGATCATAATGCTTTGAAACTAGAGATCAACTGCAGAAAGAAAGCAGGAAGAACCACAAATACATAGAGGTTAAACAATATGCTGCTGAAGAACATAACTGGGTCAGAGAAGAAATAAAAAGAGAGATCAAGAGATACATAGAAGCAAATGATAATGATAGTACAACATATCAAAATTTTGGGACATGGCAAAAGCAGTCATAAGAGGAAAGTTCATATCATATCATTACAGGCCTATCACCAAAAAAAAAAAAAAAAGAATGAGCCCAAATAAATAACCTAATGCTTCATCTTAAAAAAATAAAAAAGGAAGAACAAATGAAGCCTAAAGTCAGCAGAAAGAAAGACATAATCTAAAGCAGAGCTGAAATAAATAAACTTGCAAACAAAAAAAAGGTAATAAAAACAATAAATTCAACAAAGAGGTTGAAATAATCATCAAAAACTTACCAAAAAGTAAAAGTCCAGGACCAGATGGCTTCACCAGTGAATTCTACTAAACATTCAAAGAAGATTTGATATGTATTTTCCTCAAATTCTACCAAAATATCGAAGAAAAGGCAATACTTCCCAACACATTTTATAAGGACAAAATTACCCTGATACCAAAACCTGGTAAAGAGAACACACACACGAAGAAAACTACAGACCAGTATCTTCAAAGAACACAGATGCAAAAATACTAAATAAGATACTAGTGAATCAAATACAGCAACATATTAAAAATTATACACCATGATCAACAGGGCTTTATCTCAGGGGCACAGGGATGGATCAACACATGCAAAACGATTAATATGATACACCACATAAACAAAGTAAAAATAAGAATCATAATATTATATCAATAGCTGCAGAAAAAGCCTTCAAGATACAGCATTCATATTTGATTAAAACACTTAACAAAATTTCCACAGAAGAAAAGTACCTTAAGATAATAAAGGCCATATATGACAAAACTTCAGCAAACATTACAGTGAATGATGAAAAACTAAAAACCTTCCCTCTAATATCAGGAACACTGCAAGGCTGTCCATTATTGTCATTGTTATTCAATATAACATTGGAAGTCCTAGTGAGTGCAATCAGACAAAAGATACAAAAGGCTTCCAAATAGGAAACAAAGTTGAACTGTCACTATTTGCAAATGACATGATTCTCTATAGAGAAAACACTAAAGATGCCACAAGAACTCTAGTAGAAACAATAAGCAAATACAGTAAAGTTTCTAGATACAAAACCAATGTTCAAAAATTCATAGCATTCCTATACTCTAACAATGAAGTGTCACAAAAAGAAGTAGAAAAAATAATTTCTTTTGCAATTGCAACAAAAAGAATAAAATACCTAGGAATAACTCTAACAAAATATGAGAAGTACCTATATAATGAGAACTACAAGACTCTATTCAAAAAATTAAAGAAGATACAAACAAATGGAAACATATTCCATGTTCTTGGATTGGAAGAATCAACATAGTTAAAATGACCATATTACCTAAAGCATTATACAAATTTAATGCAATCCCCATCAAAATTTCATCAGCATTTTTAAAAGGAATAGAACAAAAAATCATCAGATTTGTATGGAAGCATCAAAGACCTTGAATGCCCAAAGCCATCCTGAGGAAAAAGAACGAGGCTGGGGGCATCACTCTACCTGACATCAAATTATACTACAGAGAAAAATCTTGGGAAACATGGTGGAGTGAGACACGTCCCCAGATCTCTCCCTTTGAAACAACAATAAGCTGAACATCTAAATCTCAACAAAAACACCCAAACTGCACACCAGCATGTCTGAGCATGGGATTTGTGTAGAAGAGCTACCACAGGTCAGAACCCCAGGTGTCAGGTGGTGAACTGGAAGAAATAAAGAAGCTGCCTCTCACAGCCACCAGAACTCCCAGAAGGAAAAGGTGGAGGGGAGAAGAAGCAGTGAGTACATTTGGTGAGTTCCCTGAACATTCCTGCCTGGGATAGCTGTAATTGCAGGACCCAGTCATCACAGCAGAAAGCAGAGAAGTGGGACTGGAACACAGAGAAATAACTGCTGACTTTTGTCAGCCATGGTTGCAAAACCAAGGTTGAGCCTCAGCCCCCAATCCCCAACTAAGAGGGCCCCTCCCCCTATGCCCTCCTAGACCAATCACCATGGAGCCCCAGGGGAATCTGAGCAAACGCTGCCGAGACTGTTGCTTACACTGACAGGGACTGAAACTGTGGGTAGTGAGTATGATTAAATAACTACAGGAAAATTTAAAAAGTGTTATTAAGACGATATAAAGCAGGGATCCAAGAGGCTTAGATGCCCCCTACTAGAAACCAAAAGAAAAATGCCTTCTTTGCAACAGGCCAAAGAGAGACCTATATATAATAAATCGTCTTTCTGGAAAAACAGCAGAATATACTTCCATTAATGCCCAGGCTGAGAAACAGTTCATTAAACACCATGAACTACCAAGGGGTCAAGGTAAAAGAAAGAGAAAAATCTCCAGAAAATAAGCTTACAGACGTAGAAATATGCAACTTAAATGACAGAGAATTCAAGATGGTATTTCTGAAAAAACTCAATGAGATCCCAAACAACTCAAATCAACAATTCCAAGAATCGAAAAAACAACTAAATGAGCATAACAAGGAGATTGAAATCCTCAAAAAAAAAAAAACAGAATACAACTTCTGGAGATGAAGAAAACACTGCAAGAGTTGAAAAAAGAAATAGCGAGCTTGGGAAATACAGTTGATCGAGTGGAGCAAGGATCAGTGATATTGAAGACAGAAATCAAGAAATAAATCAGAAGGAAGAATTGAGAAAACAATGAAACACAATGAAAGAGAAATACAAGAACTAGCTGACACCATCAGGAGAAGACACATAAGAATAATGGGCATTCATGAAGGCGAGGAAAAGGAACAGGGATTAGAAAGCATTTTCAAATACTTGATGAGAATTTCCCAAATATAAGGAATGAGTTGGAGCTTGGAATTCAAGAAGTCAACAGAACACCCAATTATCTCAACAAAAATTATCTCACCAAGACACATTGTATTACAATTATCTAAAATCAACAACAAAGACAGAATTCTCAAGATAGCCAGGGAGAAAATACCAGTAATGTATAAAGGTAAACACATTAGATTATCCGCAGACTTCTCAGTACAAACCAACAAACCATACAAGTTGAAAAAAAAAAAAAGAATCAAATATCTAAACTATTAAGAAATTACCAGCCTAGGATAATGTAACCAGCTAAGCTCTACTTTAGATATAAAAGAGATATTAAGACTTTTTCAGACATTCAAAAATTGAGAGAATTCTCTACTATGAGGTCTGCACTACAGGAAATACTGAAAGGTATCAGTTCACCTAAAACAAAATGACCAAAAAAATACATAATTAGGAGTAAAGTTGACTATCAGGCAAATGGAAGCAGAAGAGTGCAACCTTTACTAAGAACAGGGCATTATAAGCTTAAATAATAAGAAGGGAATTGTTATAACAAGATAGTAATGAATGTTCAGCATACATAGGAAGAAGTTGAGATAACAATAACTGAAAAGAGGGGATTCAAAGATCCAGATTGTCAAAGGGGAATAGAGATCTAGCATAAGGCATGCAGAGAAGAAAATGGATGACTGTATATCTCTAACTATTTTTTACATATTCATAATGGTAACCACATGCCAAAGATTCAGAACCATTGTATATAACATAAAACTAGAAGAACCAGAGGGAAAACCCACAAAAGCCAACCAAAATAAAGAAAACAGAAGCACAAGGACAAGAAAACAATGGAAACACTGAGCTATCAGAAAGCAAAAGATAAAATGGTTATGAGAAGACCTCATATTTCAATAATCACCCTAAATGTAAATGTAAATGGACTGAACTCACCAATAAAAAGGCACAGAGTTGCAGAATGAAGCAAAAAAAAAAAAAACTCAAACATTGGCTGCCTCCAGGAGACACATCTCAGATCCAAAGACAAATATAGACTCAAAGTGAAAGGGTGGAAAATGATATTTTAAGCAAATGATATTCAGAGAAAAGTAGGAGTAGTGATACTAAACTCAAATAAAATAGACTTCAAAATAGAAAAAGTAAAGAAGGATATTGAGGGACTCTTCATAATGATAAATGAAATCATGCACCAAGAAGACATAACACTTATTAATATCTATGTTCCCAATAAGGGATACCTGAAATATGTAAAGCGATTACTAATAGAAATTAAGGGAGAAACAGACCAAAACAGTATCATAGTAGGGGACCTAAAAATCCTACTGTCAGATATGGATAGATCATCCAAACAGAATATCAGTAAGGAAATAACATCTGTAAATGACACATTAGATCAACTGAACATGATTGACATTTACAGAGCTTTCCCAAAACAGCTGCTTATACATTCTTATCTAGTGTACATAGAGCATTCTCAAGGACTGACCACATACTGGGACACAGTGATAGACTCAACAAACATAAGATGGTTGAAGTCATACCAACCATATTCTCTGATCATAATGCTTTAAAACTAGAGATCAACTACAGAAAGAAAGTAGGAAGAAGCACAAATACATAGAGATTAAACAACATGCTACTGAAGAACATAACTGGGTCAGAGAAGAAATGAAAAGAGAGATCAAGAGATACATAGAAACAAATGATAATGATAGTACAATATATCAAAACTTTTGGGACATGGCAAAAGCAGTATTAAGAGGAAAGTTCATACCTTTACAGGCCTATCTCCAAGAATAAGAACAAGCCCAAATAAACAACCTAATGATTCATTTAAAAAAAAAACTGGGAAAGGAAAAACTAAAAAAGGAAAGACAAAGTCTAAAGTCAGCAGAAGGAAATTTAAAAATTACAGCAGAAATAAATGAAACTGAAAAAAATAAAAACAATAGAAAAAATAAATGCAACACAGAGCTAGTTCTTTGAGAAGTTTAATAAAATTGACACAACCCTGGTTAGACTCACTAAAGAAAAAAGAGAAAGAACACAAATAAAAAAATCAGGAAGAAAGAGGGGAAATTACAATAGACATCGCAGAAATACAAAGGATCATACAAGAATACTACGAAAAAGTATATAACACCAAATTTAATAACCTAGAAGAAATAGACCAGTACTTAGAAAAATACAACTTTCCTAGACTATATCAAGAAGAATGGGAAAATCTAAATAGACTGATTAGCAGTATGGAAATTGAAACAATCATCAAAGACTTACCAAAAAGTAAAAGTCCAGGACAAGATGGTGTCACCATTGAATTCTACCACTCAAAGATTTACCACCTATTCTCAAACTCTTCCAAAAAAATTGAGGAAGAGACATTACTTCCCAACACATTTTATGAGGCTAATGTTACTCTGCTATAAAAATCTGGTGAAGATAACACAAAAAAAGAAAACAACAGACCAATATTTCTCATGAACACAGAAACAAAAATTTTAAATAAGATACTAGTGAATTGAATACAGCAACATATTAAAAAGATTATACACCATGATAAAGTGGGATTCATACCAAAAACACAGGGATGGTTCAATGTATGCAAATCATTTAATGTGATACACCACATTAACAAATTAAAAAATAAGAATCATATGATCATATCAATAGATGCAGAAAAGCCTTAAACAGGATACAACATTCATTTATGATCAAAACACTTAACAAAATCTGCATAGAAGGAAAGTATCTTAACACAATAAAGGTCATACATGAAAACCCTCAGCCAACATTATACTTAATAATGAAAAACTAAAAACATTCCATTTAAGATCAAGAACAAGGCAAAACTGTCCATTATCACCACTATTATTCAATATAAGATTGGAGGTCCTAGCAAGTGCAATCAGACAAGAGAAAAATATGAAAGACATCCAAGTAGGACATATAGAAGTCAAACTGTCACTATTTGCAGATGACATGATTTTCTATATAGAAAACCCTAAAGACTCCACAACAACACTACTAGAAACAATAAGCAAATACAATAAAGAATGAAACTAGACTGTTCCCTATCACTACATATAAAAATTAACTCAAAATGAATAAAGGACCTAATATAAGACTTAAAACAAGAAAATGCAAAGAAAAAAAAACAGAGACTAAACTCAAGGACCTTGGACTTAAAGAGGATTTTATGAATTTGACCTCAGAAGCAAAGAAAATATAAGCTAAAATAAATGAAAGGAACGGCATTGAACTAAAAAGCTCTGCACAGCAAAAGAAACTGTCAAACAGGTAAAGAGACAACCATCAGAATGGGAAAATATATTTGCAAGCAATGTCTCCGACAAGGGCCTAATATTCAAAATATACAAAGAACTCATACCACTCAATAACAACAAAAAAATACAAACAATTCAATTAAAACATGGGCAGAGGAGCTGAACACACACTTCTCCATAGAGGACATACAAATGGCCAACACATATATGAAAAGACGCTCAACATTGATAGCTATTAGGGATATAAAAATAAAAACCACAATGGGATACCATCTCACACCTGTTAGAATAGCTGTAATCAACAGGAAATGTAATAACATATGTTGGAGAGGATGCAGAGAAAAAAAAACCCTCATATATTCCTGATTGGACTGTAAATTGGTATATTCACTATGTAAAACTGTATGAAGTTTTCTCACAAAAGAATTAATCTTCAATATGATCCAGCAATTCCTCTACTGGGTATTTATCCCAAAGACTTGAAAACCCATACCCCAAAAGATATTTGCACACTGATGTTCATAGCAGTGTTACTCACAGTGGCTAAGACACGAAAGCAATCAAAGTGTCCTATGAGAGATGATTGGCTAAAGAAGCTGTAGTACATATATACAATGGACTATTACTCAGCTATAAGAAGAGATGAAATATTGCCATTTTCGACAACATGGGTGGATGTCGAGATAATCATGCAAAGTGATATAAGCCAGGCAGAAGAAGTTGAAAATCTCATGATATCACTTATATGTGTGATATAAACCTAAAAGCAACAAATGAACAGGACAAACAGAGACACATGGATATGAGCAATAGAGCAGTGGTTACCAGAGGGTAAGGGTGTGGTGGGAAGTGGGAGGTAGATGGGGTAAAGGGTGTTAAATATGTGGTGAAGAAGAAATTTAACTGTGATAGATAAACACACAGTGTATTATATATATATATATATATATATATATATATATATATATATATATGCCTTATTGTTAAAATGTACAGCTTAAACTTACCGGATTTCGTTAACATAAAAAATAAATCAATTAATTAATCAAAATAAAATAAAATAAAATTTTATCCTAAAATAAAAAAAAAGAGTCTGTCCCCAGGTACAGTGTTTCCTGCTGGTGGAAGCAGGTGCTAGTTAAAATGCTTACATGTGTTTCTGATGAAACTGCATGATCTTGCTTTCTAAACAGTCTTGGTTCTGTAAGTACCGGGTTCTTGCCAGATGTTTCCCATCCTTTTCTTCATGAAAGTCTCCCAGTTCTGCTGCATGAGAGAAAAGTGACATTTTTGACATTAACATTGCAGAAATAGGCAATGGAGTACCACACAGACTCTCTGACATTCCCAAACAGCCATTTCTTTGCAGCCAATGCAGCCTGAAATCTCCCATCTCATGTTGTATGTCTATTTATGCTTTAGGATATAAGGGGGAATTAACTGGTTCTTTTTCAAATCAGAAGCAGCGGGTTGCTATCAAGTGTCAGCACCCTAAGTCACAGACACAAAGCAGGCCACAAAGGCCCCAGGATCACAGATATTGTATTT